>MSJE01000053.1:12106-176305 GCA_001931935.1 Aspergillus aff. floccosus IMV 01167 | reverse complement strand
ACTCTTCCCGTAGAGTTTAAACGGACAGCCAATCCGTCGTGTAGTCGTCTTTCGTCGTTTCGCTCCCTCTGGAGCATTCACTCGATCACGATAGATACCACCACGGTTGCAGCCAAGAGTGACGTTTCGATTAGTATTCGAAGCTATTATGGTAATAACGTAGCCTTGAGAGAGAGCATGCTGACGCACGAAGGCTATCAGCAGCTCCCTACTATCAAATATCTGTTCAGAAGGGGGTTGCATATCGGAACAGATACGTAGAGAAATAAATAACTTAGAAAAGAGGGAGTGGAAGTCCTAGGGATTTATAGTATACGGATTATAGAATGATGTTGCTGTGGTAATCCTAATACAAATCACATGATAATTTAAATTAGATAATCAGTTGTATTACATAATTTGTTGTGTCTCTAACAAAAGCTGTTGTGTCCCTATCAATTCCCTGCATTGAGATTAGATGATTATGTACACCTCAACACCAATGGAATTGCAATCAGTCTTGGTATTTTGGACGGGTTTGGAATGACCGCCCATCGTGGAATCGGGCCGAGGAAAGTCCGTTTCCCACCTGATGTGCGATGGTACCTATCGGCTACTCCACGTTCCTCCCCCAGACACATCATCGACGGCATTCCGCTCATCGCTGTGGTGTCCCACAGGAATAGCTCTCGCAACCCAACTCTCGCTCGTCATTCTCCCATATCCTTTCTTTGGATTGCCATTCATGTCCTCATGACCCTCTATGACCACTCCAGATGTCTTTCGAGATGCGGAATACATCGCTGACGTGTCCGGCATACCTTATGGAAGTATCGCCGACTCCGCAGAGCGGAGGACGAGCTCTCCCGCTCCCCAGGATGGGCGCGTGAAGAAGATCCAGTCGGCTGCAAAGGTTGCGTTCATTGATCGATTACTCCGCAATCTCGATATTCTAATATACTGCGAGCTCTCCGCATTGTACTATATGGAGTGAGCTTCCCTTGCCTACCCGCATCAGCGATTTGGAAGCAGGAAGCTTCTATGCCTGAGTGCTGGCTCAATACTGACCGATGTTCTGTAGCTGTTCAATTATACTATTCGCAATCCGCGCCATCGTGCAGTTGATATTCTTCACCCCTAAGGCGCCCCCGTTTGACCCCACACGAAACCAGCCTTTCGTCGGCGCCATCTTCGCCAGTAATCTCTTTTGTATGCTCTACCATAATTTCTTCACCCAACCAGAAGCCGGAGAATTGACGCGAGGATATCTGCATGGGGGAATTCTGATCGATTTCATCGGGCAGAAGGCCCCCGTACCGCTGGCTCGGTTGCTACTATTGGATGTGCTCGTGTTGGTCCTCGACTTGGTGATGCTGGGGCTTGTTGTTGAACGGGTGAAGACGACAGAATCCTCCACCACAACATCTACTGCGTCTGATGCTATTGAGACTAGTCCAACGCAGGACCACGATTTTGAAGAGCGTGGCGTGCTTCGAAGCACCCCTGGGTCAGGCCCATCCCCATCTCCCGATGAAGGAATTGAACTCGACGATTTAGGCTCTCGAAATGCGAGCGGACAGCCCAGTGCGGGCGAGGAATCCGAACGAACAGAGCTTCTGGCGGACCCATCCGAAAATGGACTCGCATCTGGCGCAAAGAACAGCCATGCTCTGGACACTTTTACGTCTGGCGAGGCTGTGATCATGGAGCTAGGCTTGGTGGACGTCATCCGAGATCAGTGGCGCTATAGTCCTTCTACGGCGAGGCGATCGTCTCCATATGTACCGTCTGACCAGACCGCTGCCTTTCTCCGACAGCGATTTGGTCTGCAAGTTAACGCTGAAGGCCGTGTGGAACGAATACCCACCTGATACCGATGGACTGACGTGATATGAATTGATTCTGTGTTCGAAGAGGAGATTCACTTGTGTAAATAATTACTCTTCAACCCCTGCATATAATGTGCTTCGTTTTCCAATATGTAGCGCCTACTATTTATTGTCCGTATAAAATTGACCTATCTGCCACCTTATAACGTAGTAGCACCAAATGTCACAAGAATATCAACGACTTCAGGTTCCTCACGTATGCCCTCACTCCAAGTGTTCAACCGTTATGTATGCACCTGAGCATGTCATGACAAGCCATAAACAATCATCATAAAATTACAAAAACCAGGATAGAGGGGTATGATATCCACAACCAAAGCTCATCTTAACATTCACACTACAGGAGGCTTTCCCTCGCCCTCGCCGCCCTCCTCCTTGGACTTGACCCTACGATCGAGGACCTCATCCACAATACCCATCTCGAGTGCCTCCTTCGCGCCCATAAAGTAGTCCCGCTCCATGAGCTTCTCGATCTCCTCCAGAGACATCTCCTTCTTCCCGGTCAGATGCCGCTTGTAGATCTTGTTCAGCTGCTCGCGCACGCGCAGAATCTCCTTCGCGTGGATGGCGATGTCGCTCGCCTGGCCGAAGTAGCCGCCCGAGGGCTGGTGCATCATGATTGAGGAGTGGGGGAGACAGTAGCGTTTGCCTGGGTGGCCGCCGCAGAGGAGGAGGGAGCCCATGGAGGCTGCTTGGCCGACGCAGATTGTGCTGACGGGGGAGGCGATGTAGGTCATTGTGTCGTAGATAGCGAGGCCTGGCCATACACATAAGCTGTTAGAGGGTATACCGGGATAAACTGAAGGGCGTGTACGCACCGGCTGTGACGGAGCCGCCGGGGGAGTTGATGTACAGGTGAATGGGTTTCTGCGGGTTATCGGCTTCGAGGAAGAGAAGCTGCGCGACGATAGACGCGGACATGCTCTCGTCGACTTCGCCATTGAGACAGATTATTCGTTCCTTGAGAAGGCGCGAGAAGATGTCGTCTGGTCGCTAACTGTTAGCGAGCCTGTTTGTGATGTCGAAGGTCGAGTTGTAGGACGTACATGTGTGCCAGCCACCTCCCTGTACTTTATTGTCAGTCGTGACCAAAGAGGCCCAAATGAAGGAATGTGGACACGCACCACTGTCTCTGTAACGAACGGCGTCGGCGTCCAAGCTCTCGGCGGGCTCGTATTCGATAGTGATGGGATGGAGCTGGAGAAGCTTCGCGATAGCGTCGGTACGAGGGGAGACGTGGACCGGGACACAACCCGAGATATGCGCTGGAGCGAACGAGATGGATTCATCTTGAGAGACTGGAAGATGAAAGGAATTGGCGATCGTGAGTTGAAGGGGAGGGGAGAAGAGGTGAGATTTGGAGAGGGTGATGGAGGACGCCAAGCGGACTGCCGCATCGGAGCTTTGATGCGGTTACACTCTGGGCGGTTAACTGCGGAGGATGTGCCACGAAACAATCCTCCTTTTTACCACCCAGTCCAGCAACAAGATGGACTGTCTTCATGGACGAGTACCCTACGCCTCATGGCGTTTACGAGTCTTCCGACAGCTATTCACCCCATCTCTATCCTCAACCGTCGCCAGAATCAGCTCTCGTCGCACGATCTCAATCTCGACTGCAGCTCCATCCCAAACAAGCACCCTGCAACAAGGCTCTCATGAGGACGCCAGCAACACACGAACGCGAGGAACTAAACCCAGCGCATTATCACAAAACGATGAACAAACCCTCCGACCCTCCCAGCTCCTCCCACAATCCCCCCTCTTAAGCCGCCCGCACCCCCATCTCGCAAAAAAGCGCAAGAAGCGTATCGCAACCCACAAAGACCTCTATGCACTACGCCAAAACCCCTGGGCCATGGCTCTCGCATCTCCTCCGCGCATGTGCGCCATCACAGGAACCCGCCTACCGCGCGCTTTTCTCGGCGATTGGGGCATGGTGCGACGCCCGGACTCGAAGGAGGGATTATGGTTCATGCCGGTGGGAGCGATGAAAGACGAACTGGAGCTGCCCTCTCCGCACAAGCCACGCTCAGAAAAAGACACACCTAGATCAGAACACGGGATGTTCAGGAACAGGTCGTTCCACTACCTCGTTCTGCGCATTGTTGATCGGCTTCCGCTGCTTCGATCGTTGACTGCTGCCTTGACGGGCCATGCGCCGGGAAGAAAAGTATCGCCGATCGTGCGCGTGCTCCCTTTCCGGTGGAAGCATCCGCATGGCCCTATCACAGCCCATGAGGAAAAACAGATGATCTGGCGGGAGGATATGCCTGACTTTGTATTGGCGCGGATGAGGGCCAGCGTCGTGAAGCAGATCAAGAGGGTCAGCGATAGGTATAAGCGGACGAATGTCGCCAATGGAGTCTGGACGACCATGAATATGGACAGGGTTTCGGAGACCCCGCTACTGGAGGGACTGAAGAGCTTGGAGCCATTTGCGCGCATGGAAACAGGCGCGGTTATCGTACTGGGTTCTTCACAAGTACGCGAAGACGCTGGGGCCGGCGCAGAACTAGAGACATCCTCGTCTTCTGAAGATACTCTACCTGAGTTCATCGAACTTCCTCAGACGAAATCAAAGGTTCCCGTGTTCGATCTGCGACGGCTTCTCTCTCGGGGTGACCTAGACGAGGTCCGGAACTACCACCCTCGGTTCCGGAGCCCTGCCCTGTACTTCAGGCCTGATGAATCCAGGACGATAGAAGAAATGCTGGCATTGTGGAAGCTCCAGGGCTTGGTACGCGGCGATGAAACGCCTCGCACGCCCTGAGTATGATATATTACATACATCAATCGACGGTCGACTTCCATGGCAGCGTGTATATATAATCTATGGATATCTTGCTGTATATACGACAGTCGTGCGAGTCCCATATCGTAAATCATCCCGGTCTAGTTCTACCTTAACCAAATCAGTAACAGGCCGTAATTTTTTTTCAGTTCGACACAGAGGCGAGAAGGTCCGAAAGCTTGTCCAGATAAGCCATCGGCCTGATAGGGCCTTCCACAAAGTCCTCCTTGGAGCTAACCCCAGTCAACACAGCCAGGGTACCCCCGAGCTGACCCTCCAAGCCAAAACGAATGTCGGTATTAGCCCGGTCTCCGACCATGCACGCGCGGGCGCGGTCGAACTTGAACTTGCCCTCAATGGCATCCATCATCGCCTGGTTCGGCTTTCCGAGCGACACAGGCTCCTGTCCCAGCATCATAATGAGAGGGGCGCTCATCGATCCCGCGCCGGGGAACAGGGTCCCCGAGTTGGGAAGCGTGGAGTCGATGTTCGTAGCCAGGAACACGGCCCCACGCTTAACGTAGTGGTACGCCAAAGCCATCTTCAAATAGTTGATGTGAAAGTCCAGTCCGACCAGCACGACTCCGACTTCCGGGTCAAGTAGGGACGAATCGCCGGCCGCAATGCCCTTGTAGTCCTCTGGGGTGATGTCGCGACGATACGCTGGGTCCGTGCCTCCGATGAACGGGACATTTTCAGAGTGGAGCTCCTGCTCAATGCCGGTCTCGCCGATCACGAACACCTTGCGCTTGTTCTCAGGAAGCTCGAGAATACGGGAGATGTAGATGGATGCGCTGTACGAAGAGGAGAAGATTTCCTCCTGATCCGAATCGTTGGCGATGTTCGGCCACTGGCTGGAGGACTATGACGTACCGTGTTGCTTGGGATCCCCAGGCCATCCAGCTTCTTCTTATAGTCTGCGCGGGATTTCGTGCTGTTATTTGTGACGAACACAACCTGCTTTCCTGAGGAGAAAGGAAACGGGTCAGTGCTTGCCCTGCGAGCTTTCCGCCACCATCCCCTGCATTTCACCCATGTGCATACCTTGACTTCTCAACAATTCCAGTGTCTCGTTCGTGCCAGGAAAAAGATGATCGCCCGACCAGAGTACACCTAAGCAAGCGAAGGAGTCTCAGTATTCTTCAATTGTCGCAAATCATAGAGGGACAGGAAGGGTAAGGGTCCAGACCGTCGCAGTCAAAGAGGAAGACCTAAGAAGGTCAGCAGAAGGACTCTAGGCGCGAGATATGCTCTTAGAAACACAGAGAGTGGCATAAAACCGTATGGTACGTACATCAAACTTGTCTAGGAATTCCTGGATCCCCGCGGCATCGCCGGTCAGATAGCGGGGTGAGGTTGCCATGGCGCGGTATGTCGGGGGTGTGTCTAGGACCGTTGCTGTGCTTTGTGCGCTGTCTAGATTGCGCGCGCACGCGATAAATGAAGTCTATGTTAAGAAATGAGCGAAATGGTGGCACAGACCAAAAAGCGTGGGGCGAGTCAAGTGTATGAGAAGAGAAGAGCTGACTCAGTCCGGTGTACTCTCCGAGAAATCGTCGGAGGCGGGCCGCACGTGGCGTGCACGTTGTAGTGGAGGTTACAACCAAAGATACAATTGACTTCATGGTGATGTAGCATCCTGTATTTAGGTAGATCTCATGCAAATTAAAGGGGCAGTCTAGATAATCCCCCGGCATCCCGAGTATTTCGTTGATTCATAGCGTCCTCTCCGCGATCGCAGGACCGACCTCAAAGTACTGTTTTGGCACATTCCGCTCTGTAACCCTGACCCCCGTAGCCAGGAGATTCGTCATTATCCCAATAGCAGTGCCCTTGTTGATAGAAGTAGTATTATTGAGTCCGGGACGGGGCAATTTCAGCCAGTTCAGATCGGCCGGCGCAGGGTATGGTTAGGAGCGTGCGTGAAAGAATGAGTTCGTCAGATATGATTATCATCAAGATCACCATTACGCTCCACTAAGAATACCAGAGATTTTGAGCGCTGTATCCAAGATCGATAGGTGCTCATCTGCACCATCAGACAAGCGCTTGTCCATTTCAGAGAACACCATGACGATTTTGTTCTTCTGGTTATCAGGAATAGCATCGTTGTAGACAACTCGTCGATAGAGCTAAAGCCATTAGACTGACATCACATAGTGAGACTGCGAGAGAACCAAATACCTGTAGAAGTAGTTGCGTCGCGCTCCACCCATCTGCGACGACGTCCGTGATCACTTTTGAAACAGCCTCGTAAGAGGAACCGATCTTGACAGGTTGCATTGCTTTCGCCAGTCGGTCGATGATTTCCTCCGGGATCACACCCGCAATCTCCTCGACCATCCGAACAGTGACCGCCTGCGGCGTGGCATCAGTCATCTCGGAATCTTCGTCGCCATCCTTCTTATTGCCTCCCTGGGCCCCCACTAACCGGGCAGCACTCTGCATGTATGTGATCGCCCGTCGCAAGTCACCCTCGCTACACTGTATCAACTTATCAACGACTCCACCCTCCAAAGCCAGGTTCTCCAGCTTCGCAATATGCTCCAACCGCTCACCCGCCGCGGTGTTGTCCAAGGCTTTGAACCGGAATTTGCTGCATCGACTCGCAAGCGGGTCAATGATTCGCGTGACATAGTTGCAAACAAGGCAGAATCGCGTAATGCGACTGTACTGCTCCATTGTGCGACGGAGGGCCGACTGCGCATCCTGTGTCATGCTGTCTGCTTCGTCGAGAATGATGATCTTGAAGGGAGGGCAGGGATATTGTGCCAGATACTCCTCGCTCATTCCAGACGAGTGGCTGAGCTGTGATCGCGCAAAGTTCTTGATCTTGTCACGGACAATACCAATACCACGTTCATCGGAGGCGTTCAGCTCCAGGATGCGGGAGCGGTAGAGGGAAGGACCGAATAGGGACTTGGCAAGCGCGAGAATCGTCGATGTTTTACCGGTTCCTGGCGGTCCGTAGAAGAGCATGTGCGGTAGCTTGACACGATCAGCAAAATGGATCAGTGGTCGCGATACAAAGTACTCACATTAGAGGCTTGTAATGTTCGCTGGAGGACCTTCGTCGTGTGATCTTGTGCGGCAACGTCATCAAGAGTCTTGGGACGACTAGGCTATACGTCAATGGGTGTTGTCTCAGTGATTAGGGCCTGCCATACTATTTCTCAACCCAAGGTTGGTGCTGGGCTTGTTCATCTTTCGCATCTGTCGGCTTTTTGGAGCTGCCCAATGCTGCGGCCGCCGCACGAGCTTTGTTGCTGAAGAAATTAGCAGCCATGTTTAGCCGATCAGAAACAGATTCCGTCAGTGAGCGAAATGGTTTGGGTTGCTCAAGGGCTGTGCTGCATTGGGGTTCCCTAGGAGAGCTTGTTCGGCAGCTGTTGGAGAGCGTGTCGGGACGCGTCCCCACGTGACACGCGACTAGCATAATTAGGTTGTGCCTTGGTGCCTGAAGAGGAACAGCCATGGATATTAGCAAGACATCCATCTCTATTTTGAACATCTAGTGCATAGATAAAGTATGATAGTCTGAAGCTGGTAGCCTCAACCAGATTACCTTACTTTCACTCGGAGGCAAAATGATTGATAAAATTACTCTTTGTGTACTTGCATTATCTCGTAACTGATTCTATAGCTCATCCTTCCTGTTCTGTGCAACCTCGGTAGCTTCATACATCCTCTTCTTGGTATTTCGCGGAAGTTCAGCTTGCCTCTTCATCTCCTCAGGAGATATGTCATCAATGTTGGTCTCCTCCTGCCTAGTCGTTTCCTCCACCATCTCCCCAATCTGATCGATCATGCGATCTCCCTCCATATCTTCAGGCGCAGTTCGGTCCCACATTGCATCGCCTTCAGCACTCTGGACATTGATTCCAACTTTCTGGTCCACGATTGGAGTTTCCACGACAGGCGAGTCACTAAGAGAGGCACTGGGCGAGGCCTGGACACTCTTACTAGTGATCCCCCCGGCGCCGAGGACAGCAAATACAAACTTGGCAACCAGTCGAAGCGGCAGCCACACGAGCCACCATAGAGGGCCGTACAATATGCGACGAAACACCAGCCAAGTAATCGTCCCAATAAGAATATAAAACGCTGTCTCGAGGTACCAAGTATCCGACTTCTGCGAGCGTAAAAGAGACCCGACCAGGTTGCGCGACGACGAGAGTAGGGAGTCGAGACTCGTATAGGATTCCGACAGGGACGAAAGCGCTGCGGTTGATTGCTCTGCACGCATGTCAGTGGGGCGCAACCAGACCACCGTTGTAGAACCCTTCACGAACCTAGCGTCTCCTGCGCAAACCGACTGCGGGAGAGTTCAGCCTGCATGAGCTGATGCGTCCGCCGCAAGGCGGCCGTGACATCATTAGACGCGTTCAGTATGACTTCGTCCTGGGTCAGTTTCTCGTTCGACTGTTTGTGTCGTTCGGCGCTCTGCGCTCTCGAGAATAGAAGCTCCCTCTCCTTGCGGCGCGCAGCTTCCGCATTGCGTTTTGCTTGTAACTGGGCGGTGCGGAAATCTCCCCTCGCTCTATTATTGCAGTGTAGTTAGTACCAGAATCGCGAGTTTACGGGCACGCGGTTCGTGCTGGGATGCTCACTTCTTCAGATCTTGCGCCAGCCTCCCTGCCAATGCAACAATCCTCTCCCTCTCCAGCTCTTTCTCATTATCCACTGCTTTTCGGCGACTGTCCGCCACCAGTTCGAGAGCCTCCACTTCGACCTTCAATAATTCCAGTTCCTCCTCGGCATCCTTCAGAAGACTGTGGATTTCCGTGCCCAGTTCCACGCGAGCCTCGTCGCCCTGTCCAACGGCGGTTGTGAAGTTGCGCAGTCTGGTGATGAGTGTGTGGACCTGGGCCAAGGAGGTAGATAGGTCCTTTAGCCGCGTCTGTAGAGAAGAAATTGACGACATCTGATCGGTTCGTGGCTAGTACAACGGGTAGTGAGATGCGTAAGGTCGAGTGAGCCAGGACAGAGCTAACGATTGATCAGATAGAACCCTCATTCACATGACCAGCTGCAAAGACACGAGAAAACCAGAGAAAGAAAAGCTCGCTATGATTATAGAGCATTCATGGCTGCGGGACGGTCAATCTGTCCGCAGCGTCATCGGTTCCTGAGGCTAGGCCCACGGTGGGTGTTTGCATCTCCGGCAAACATCGACCAACTCCGTCCGCTTTCCGACGCCTGCGAAGTCCAGGTAATTTTCTCGGGCTCGATACCAACCTCATTTGCGCCATTGTCTCCATCCCTGCAGTTCTTATATCTGTGGATCCTCTCTAAACTGCCAGGGCTTATCTTCACTCATTACATAAATACGTCTGGTGCCAATCCAATCGTGCGTCCACCAACACCCCGATCTTGATCACCCATCTACAGAGTCTTGACAGTGAGCTAACTTCGAATCAGCCAGGAACTTCGCAACAATGACCATCCCCCTGCAAACCATCACCTCATTCCGCACAACCTTCAACCCGTTCGCGCGGTCCGCTCGCCCCTGCCGTCTGCTCCTGTCCCTCCTGCGCAACCCGTCCACCGCGCCGGCGTCGAGTCCCACCCACATCGATATCAAGGTCACGCAGCTCCCGCGGACCTCGACGAAAGAACCCGAAGTGGTGGTTGGATTCAAGGGCGGCAAGGAACTGAAGATCGAGGTCGGCAAGCGGCAAATGAAGATCGGAGATGTGGTGGAAGAGATTGCTCGCGTGGGTCGGACGATCGAGCGTGAGGAGACCCTGAAGGGTTAGACGAGGGTTGCGTTGGGCTTGTATTTTTATTTCCTTTCGGTTGCTTTGTTTGGTTAAGTGCCAGGCTTTTAGACTGCCATGGAATGTTGGTTCGGTCTTATGGCGCTTGGGAACTGGACTGCTGGTTTGAGGTGCTGTCATATGCCATGTCTGAGATAGATGTGCAGGAAGGATGCATGGTGGAGATGAGTAGATGCCTGTTGCATCGTGATACCGCTTTATGTGTATATATTAGCCGTCAAGAGATATCCCAGTTCATATTTCTATTACGTTGATGCCACCGTAGAAACCTAACATGTATATTCATTACTCTGAGACAAGTGATAGAAGGCAGGTGTAAGTATGAACCAATCTATCCACACACAGGGTGGACCGGATCTACAAAATCTTCATATTTTTTGAATATTCGCTAAGAACAAATTTACACAGCAGCACCAGAGATGTAGAACCACTTGTCGACGCTGGGGTCGATGGGGGCGGGAGCAAGGTTCTCGCCCTTGGGAATCTTAGCGACCTGGGCGGGGTCGACACGCTCAACGGCGTTCTCGACGGCGGCGCTGGCCCTGGATATCAAGTTAGTCTGCGGGGATCTTGGATGGATCTCCAGGCGGTACTTACACGCTGATGTCACCCTTGGGGGACTTGCCAGTAATCAGCTTCTCCCAGGCATCGGCGCACTCGCGGATGATGTCCAGGGCGTACCTAAGGTAGCGAAAAGGTTAGCGTCCGACAATTGGACTCGTATGGAGACCCGCGGAAACTCACTTCTTGTTCTTGCACTCGCCAGAGAAAGCGAACTGGTTCTCGGGCTTGCCGTCGGGGATCTTGTAGATACGGAACCACTCGTTGGTGGCGCGGAGGAGACCAGGGAGGTGACGCTCCACATCCTCGATGTCGTGAAGCTTAGCAGCCAGGGGGTCGTTGATGTCGATGACAATGACCTTCCAGTCGGTCTCACCCTCGTCGAGGAGGGCCATGATTCCGAGGACCTTGACCTGCTTGATCTGACCGGGGTAGCCGACGAGCTCACCGATTTCGCAGACATCGAGCGGGTCGTTGTCACCGTTGGCCTTGGTCTCGGGGTGGACGGAGTTGGGGTCCTCCCAGGTCTGGGGGAAGGCACCGTAGTTCCAGAGATAACCCTTGTGGGGGAAGCAGTTGCGGACGTAGCGGAGCTTGCCCTTCTTGGTGTCCTGCTTGATGGGGTTGAGGTACTCCTCCTTGGAGATCTTATCAGATGTTAGTATGGTTACTTCTTCGTCTTTGAGATCGCACAATGGCGAAAAGAAAGCACATATAGCCGTACCTCCTGCTTGGCGTTGGTCCAGCGGGGGATCTCAACGATCATGTTAAGGACGGTTTGTTCCTCATTGGCATAGAGAGGAATGTCGTGGAAGGGAGAAACGGGCTGACCATCCTTCTCAATGTAGACGCGGTGCTCCAGGGTGTTGGGAGCGCCGATCTTGCGAACGGAGTAGACCATGGTGGGCGGTTGAGGAGGGGTCGCGGAAGAGGAAAAATGTTTTGATAGTTGAGCAGCACGAGTTGACGCCGACGAGAGGGAGCGATCAACAAAGGGAGAAGTAGAAGAAGGAGACAAAACGGTTGATGGACGAGAAGAAGAAGAGAGAAGAGAAGAAGAGGAAGAGGAAAGGAGGGAGGAAGAGGAGGGGGGAGGAGGGGCGTGTTTGGTGGGGGGAGCCAGCGTTGCGGATGTGCGAGAGAAGCGGGCGAGGATCGGACAGGCGGTGGGCGACACTGCAAACTGGACTGGTCGTCGGGACAGTCTGGGCATTGGAATTATACCAGGTAAAGGAGGGTCAATGGATGACGTGCGGCTTCGAATGAATTTATGCCTTAATCTCGGGAACTCTGCGGGATTGATCCCAGTACAATGGCCGAGGAAAAATAGAGCACGACAGTCAGTCGGTTCTTATGCAAGAGGGAAAAAAAGGGAGGGAGAGTGGTGGTCGGGAGGAAATTCGGGGTCGGGAACTTCCTCCGAGGTTCTTTTCGTGGCATTTCTTAGTTACTACAACGCTCTCTACCATTCCCCTAAGTTGATGAAAGGTATTATTTCCTGCATGATGTCGTTCGGAGGCTTTAAGACACTATACAGGTGCTCACTTCTCGGTCACTAACCATCACTACTACTAATTGTTCCTAGATCCTTTCTCCCGAATCATCAGGAATCAGTCTTCGGTGAATCCAATAGAACACCCGGCCCACTTGAGGTCCACCATTCCTGATTCCGTATGGACGCCCGCCCATCCTTCCCCTTGTTTCCATCTTACCGTCGAATTAAGACTGACGCTCCAGCCGTGGCCTCACGCAGTCTGGAACCCATTCTCGACTCGATCACGCAATCACAAGAAAAGCGGTAGGAATTACATTGCGAAGCAGGTTGTGAGGACCCAGTCCAGCAGTTTGTTTTGGAATTGGCCGTTCCGTCCGATGGAGGAGACTGCGAGAAGAAGGTTAGGTACTTAGTTAGGTGGATCTAGATGAAGAAACCCTCTACGGAGTATTCGTTTCACTCTACTTCGGGATAGACCACCTTCTATCGATCTCTGTCAGACAACCTTATATTTAGACTTCTACCTTAATCAACACTTGAGGCGTAGAAACGTGACCCCCAACTAGGAATCCAATCAAGGCAGCCCAATCGGGTAACCAGAGAAAAACCTTAACTTATCGACTATCTTCACGTGACCAACACTTTTTCCATCCGCCACATGGGGTTCTCATCATCAACACCACCTCGTCGCATCACCGTCCTAGATCTCAGACACCACCAAGCCCGCTCAATCCGATCGTAGCCAACCTATACGGTACGACAAATTGCCCGCGACTGGGTTCTCGCACTCTCCACCCCTCAAAAGCATGCTATGCTCAGATTTCTACGCTCGGCAATGACTTCGCTCACCTCCGTCCCTCGAGTTCCCATCCCCGCCAACGGGGTCGACTACCGCGGCAAGGTTGTTCTCGCCCCGATGGTTCGGTCGGGAGAACTTCCTTCGCGCCTAGTCTCCCTCAAATACGGCGCTGATTTGGTCTGGGGCCCCGAGACCATCGACAAAGCCCTAATCGGAACCTCCCGTCGCGTCAACCCCCGCAACGGCACCATCGAGTTCACCCGCACCCCCTCCAATGGCGGCCGCACCGACAAACCCGCCCGCGAGTCCATCATATACCGTCTCGACCCTGTGCGTGAGAAGGGCAAGCTCATCTTTCAGATCGGCACCGCGTCACCGGAGTTGGCCGTCCAGGCCGCCAAGATCGTCGCCGGCGATGTCGCCGGCATCGACGTGAACTCCGGCTGCCCGAAGCCGTTTAGCACCAGTGGTGGCATGGGCGCTGCCCTTCTGCGCACCCCGGACAAGCTCGTTGCAATCCTAGAGGCCCTCGTCCGTGAGGTCGGTACCCCCTACCAGATCGGCATCTCGGTCAAGATCCGCATCCTTGAGACCCCTGAGCTCACAGAGAGTCTTGTCTCCCGGCTCGTCAAGACCGGCATCACGGGTCTGACAGTCCATTGTCGGACGACGCCCATGCGGCCCCGTGAGCGCGCCATCCGCGACCAGCTGCGCATGGTCGCCAACGTGTGCCACAACGCCGGCGTGGCCTGCGTCATGAACGGAGATGTCACCTCGCGCGACGATGCGCTGGCCCTGATGCAGGAGTATGGTGTGGACGGCGCTATGATTGCGACGTCCGCAGAGTCCAACTTCTCGTGCTTCCGTAGCAAAGCAGATGGCGGCCTGCTTCCGTGGCGAGATGTCGTCTACGACTACCTGCGCGCCTGTATCGAGTCGGAGAACAGGTTCGGCAACACCAAGTTTCTGATGAACATCCTTGTGCCTGGAAAGGGTCATGAGTTTGTCGACGTGAAGAAGATGAAGACATACGGAGACTACTGCCGCATCTTGAAATTCGACGACCTCCTGCCCGCTGCCCTGCAAGTGGATGAGATCATGGAACTCTCCGATAGATCGGTCTTCAAAGAATCTCCCATCAGCAAAGCTGTACAGAACGCCATGCAGAACAATGAGTCTGCCCGCGCGGCCGGCGGCGCATCCAGACCCAAAGCCGTCTCCCCTACCCCCAGCGGCGGAGGGCCCATTCGCACCAACTCTATCCCGGTCCCAACCTCGAAATCAAAGACCCCGGAAGAGCATGGGGCTGATATGGACATGTCCGTTGCCTCGACGGTTCAGAAACAGGAGGTTACGGCTTAGGTGGGTTGACATGAGGCTTTGGCTTTCTCGTCAAGGTCTCCTTGAACGCATATACATCTTGTCTGCTACGTTTTCATAGCCTGTTGAGGCTCAGCATCTCTCGGTGTTTGTTCTTGTCGGAGTTCGTTTTAGATTCCCATCGCATTTTCAGTACTTGTCCTCCCACTGTTCATCTGAGTATATAATAAAGTTCGTTCGAGCGTATAGATCTATCGTGTTTGCTTCAGGTTCAGATGCTCCCTAGTATACAACCACTATTTTTCTCTGTCAATAGACTTCATGTTGTGATCACTCCCGTTGGTTTGATATAAGCCGTTATGCCATACCGCGCAGACTATACAGCTTCCATGTCGCTACCCTAGCATCCACATAAGAGAATAGCCTTCGTACCGCAATAGTGCAAGTCTAGGGATCGGGAATTATCGATACTGCCACTGAAGCTCCACTACGAAATTCGACAATGATTAACCAACGTGCGCTTATACTAACGTTTTTCCCGAGGGTAGTCAAGATATGAACTTCGAAGGTACATAATTAATGAAGTAACAGCTAAAGGGTAGAATCTTGATGCTAATACGCCATACATTTGATTTACTTCGCTGAAAGCCTGCCATTAACATAGTGGATAAACCGACGCCACAACTATATATTGTAATACCTTTCATTCGCAACAGGATGCATAGCTAAATGGCAAGCTACACATCTTGGCCTATCAGAGACAACAGCATATATTATCCAACAAACGCTCGCCGATAAGTCTACAAATCACCCAAGAACTTTGAGGCACCGAGTTGAACGACAGGTAGGAATGACATCGGCATGAACCGCAAGGTACGGATAATCCATCCATTAGAAAACGAGGCCAAAGCAACAAAAATGAGGATAACGATGAATCCGACGCCATCTATGGATATCTAGGACAACATGAAGACCAAGGGAACAAAAACTCATGCTTTCTCTTCATCTTGCTCTATGTCTGCATGTCCGCAAGAACCATGTCTTCTACCACTTTCATGCCAGCTTCTTCGCTCTTCTTCGATTCAGCAGCATCTTCACCGGCAACGGCCTGGTCAAGAGCCAGCTTAGTCTGGCCGAGGGCGTAGATCTGTTCTTCGATTGTGTCTTTGGTGACCAGACGAATGACTTCGACCTCACTGGTTTGACCGACTCGGTGCGCACGGTTCTCGGCTTGCACATCTTCCTGTGGGTTGAAACTCGAGTCAAAGATGATCACTTTGTTGGCGCAGGCTAAGTTGATACCTGCGCCGCCGGCTTTCGTTGAAAGGAGAAAGACAGGTATGTCAGTGCGTTCGTGGAACGCATCGAGAATGGACTGTCGATCTTCGACGTTGGTACGGCCGTCCAATCTGACGAAGCCAAGGTGCTGATTTTCAAGCACCTGTTCAAGAATATCCATAACCAACGTGAACTGAGAGAAGATGAGGCAACGGTCACCGTTCTCTGTAAACCTCCGAAGAAGCTCACAGAGTTTGTTGACCTTGCCGGAATCCATCCATTCGTCGTTCTTCAGGGCGAATTTCCCAAGTGACTTGGGATATTTCACACACATCATATGGCATTCAAAGTCGTTATACAGCTGGAGTTCCTCGAAGATGATGTTCGGGTCCGATAGCGACCACTGCTCTTCCTTCAAACACGCCTTGGCCATGCGACTCAGAACGGTGTCGCTGTAATGTTTGCGGTAGAGTAGGGGATGAATGGCCGCCTGCCGTAGTTTCATCAAAATGTTCGCGGACTTATTGCCGGTCTTTTTGCCTGCAGCTCGATCAGCCAAGAGCTGGCGCACTTCCTCTTTCTCATGCTCGTAGATCTCCTTCTGGGCGTCGTTCAAATCACAATATTCCACGTGAGAAATTTTGGCCGGTAAGTCAATGACTTGGTGCTTCTTGCGCCGCAAAACAAAAGGTCTCAGCATAGACTTTGCTCGCTCAATGCGTTGGGCAGAGAGGAGAGTCGAATGAGATTCATCGACTGTCTTCGCCTTGTTCGCAAAGATATACTGGAGTTCCTCTTTCTTTTCGTTGAAGACCTTTGGAAGAATAAATCCCAAGAGGGAAGCGAGCTCCTGGAGATTGTTCTGCAGCGGAGTACCCGTCAACAAGAGCCTGAATCTGGCAGGAATCCTGATTAACTTTTCGTAAAGCACAGAGGTCGAACTTTTGAGCATGTGCCCTTCGTCGTAGACACAGACACAGAAATCCATGTTACGGAGGAAATGAGCATCGACTTTGGCTTTGGCAATTGTATAAGTGGTGACGATGACGTTGATGTTGTCTCGCTCGTCTTCGATCCGTTCGCGGAGCATCGCTCGTTCTGCCTGACCAGCGTAGTATGGCATAACTGACAGGGCGGGGCAGAACTTTTGGAACTCCCTCAGCCAGTTCTCGATGGTAGATGAAGGAACAACGACCAGGTGCGGCCCTTTAATGCCCTTCTCGTAGAGATGGGCCAAGAAGGCAATCACTTGGCAGGTCTTTCCGAGACCCATATCGTCCGCCAGAATGCAGCTCAATTCCTTCTCGAACAGGAGAGACAGCCAGTTGATGCCAACAATTTGGTAGTTCTTCATCTTGAGGTCCTTGCACATGATCTTCGGTTGTGCGATGAACCGACTTCGCCGAGAGCTTGATCCAGAACCGGGCCCGTCGCTATCTTCGTCGGTGTGGCTGGCAGGGGTTCCAATGCCAGAATCATGGGAGGTTCCAGGGTCGATTGATACGATTTCCAATTCCCCGTCACTTTTTCCGAAGATATCCACGCCCCATTTTTTCATCTCCGAAGCAATTGGCTTACCTAGAGCCTCGCAGCGAGCTACCAGGGAATCGACAGCTTCATATCCCACCAACATATCCATGCATTTGTCCACAATCTTATCACCGATTGGCTTCGGTGGCTTGCGCGCTCGATTGGTCTTCGGCTTTGCGTTCGGATCAGCCGGAGCAGCGACGGCACGGACTTCGTCCAGGGAGGAAAAGGGTCGATGGGAAATGATATGATTGGCAATGTCTTCTGTAGTCGCGGCGATATCCGCAAGGTTGAGAACGTCGCAGGTGTTGAAGAATGATAGAACCTTTGTATCAAGGCTGCTGTCTTGCACCATCTCCTCGACGCCAGAGTCGGAGTCGTCGGAGATCTCCAGCGGCGCTTCGGGAGATTCAGAGCGGTCCGAAGGAGCACGCTTCTTCCCCTGGATCAGCCTCCCGGTTCGTTGGGAAGTCTCAGAGCGAACGGGGCTCGGAGACGACACGCGGCTCTTGGGTCCCCTGATCAGACGCCGCCGCGGCTTCGATTCTTCCTCAGGTGACTTCCTAACATTGCGACTTTGCATATTCATGGCAGACCACTTGTTCTGGATAGTCCCCCTAGCCTTGATCTGCTGTTTGGCCGGAGCCACGATCGGTTTGGTGACGCTTAGCTCATCCTCCGAGGTCTCACCATTTCCAATCTCTTCACTCTGAGCCAGGTAGTCTAGCGCATCGTCGAAGTTACCCCGTTTCATGAGAAGAGCCTGGAGGCAAGCTTGCACCGACTTTTGAGGCATGACTCGGCGCATCCTCTCGATCTTAAGTCTTGTCTGATAGTCTTCGACTTCGTCCAGCGATGTGATGTTCACCTCGACAGGGAGCGCGCGCGACGGGCCATCTTGGCGAGGCTTCTTGACTGGGATCCCCTTCGGGGTCAGGTCCATTTGCGCGGCCGGGCGCTTTGCGGCGAGAGGGTTGTAGACAGCGGACGACGTAATCTCCTTGAAGCGATCGATAGATGCCCTGTTGGCGCCGAGGGGGGAATCCAGGATCTTTTCCGGACTCCGTGAGGACTTTGTAAACATCGCAGGCTTGATGTCGGTATTTCTGGAGTTGGTGTCGTCGTCAGAAGATCCCCCGCGATAAGTGGGACCATCATCTTCGAGGTCTATGACGGGAGCGCGTTTCGCAGGACCTGCCGGGGCCGGAGGGCGGAATTGGGTGCCACTTGGGGCCATGATGTTCGAAAGGCGACCGCCCGTCATGAAAGGTCGGGAGGGGGAGGACATCGGACCGGGGGGAGAAGAAGCGGCGACTTGAACGACAGAATTGTTCTTTGCGGAATAAGGATTGTCAAGGATTTGGGTCGGTTGTGTTAATCTTTGGGACGCAGGGGTTAACGATTGTGATGGCGGCTGGAAATTTCCCAGAGGAACCGTGGCGACCGTCTCATACTCGGGGTCAGCCCCAGGGGGAGAAGGGGTGCTGTGAACGACCTTCTTGTCATTCACCGGAGTATCAGGGACCGTGTCGTCCATGGTCGGTAGTGGAATTGCTCGCCAGAGAGGCGCGTGAAGGATATAGGTAGATTACTGAGATAGAAGTCGCCAGGTTCAACTGGGACTTTTTGGAGGAACACTGGCGGAACCTCTCCACCGCTGGCCAATCAGCTCAGCCCTTCTCCGCGTTTTTTTGTCGGTGGCGCGCCACGACGCGCACGGTCACGTGGACAGGCGCTTCAATTAAGACCAACGCGGAAATCGACGTTGTACAATATAGGGTCCGTCTCTTTGTAGGGAACATTATATCATGGTTGAGGAAAGACTCTTCACTCAGCATTGTTTTATTGAGCTATCTGGACTCGTCTGGTTCCCCTGCAGAGTACATTGAGCTCCAATCT
Source organism: Aspergillus aff. floccosus IMV 01167 (assembly GCA_001931935.1). Classification (NCBI taxonomy): domain Eukaryota; kingdom Fungi; phylum Ascomycota; class Eurotiomycetes; order Eurotiales; family Aspergillaceae; genus Aspergillus; species Aspergillus aff. floccosus IMV 01167. Next base: position 156,981 of record MSJE01000053.1, on the reverse strand, counting down.
GCAGCTGACCAATGAGCTAGCCGCATTCCCCCTTCCCGTGATTGCATCTATCAGCACATTCACGGCGGCCTCGGAGTAAATCCACCATCAGTGCCTCTTCAAATCAGCTTCTCTCACATATAAAAAGACAAGGATATCGAAGATAAGAACAGCGTTAAGCTTGTGCCCACAGCCCAAGTATTTCACCAACTGCTGCATATTCACTCCCATCTCCTCGCATCTGTCACTCCGTTCCCGGCTATCCTTACTTCCACCTCGCCTTCAACATGGCCAGTCGCCGAACTCGTGAAACCCCGGCAGATGCAGCGGCAAATTCAACTGCTGAAAAGCCTCCCGTTGACTCTGATGTGACGCCTGCAGTTCCCACGTAAGTTTGGTTCCTTCATGCCACATGTCCTCTGCACCCTAGTCAATGAGATGCAAGAAGCATCTATTCCTCCAGTGTCTAAGAGAAGCCCTTCGTACCGGAGTCTAGTTAAAAGCCACTCAGTCCGGCGATACGGTAGCTAATATTGAGCTTAGACATGTGATCCTGAAGCTGTTAGGGTTCTCCGTGGCCATGGTCTCGACGCCCCTTGGCATGTATTTCGCAATGAGCGCCTTTGGCAGTAAGTTGACCCTCCAAATGCTTGACTTTCCTGTCAATGATGGCTCTAATTGACCGGACAGTGAGCTCCACATTCTCGGGTATCTCTGCTGCGATCATGGCCAATGTCGTCTTGTTCTTGTACATCTACGTGGCGTGGCAAGAAGACAAAGAGGAGAGGGAAGCCCTAGCCGCGAAAAAGGCGAAGAAGGCGCAGTGAGAGATCGGTCATCCATCCGACTTCTATGTATCATTTGTCTCACTATCTAATACCTCACCTTTGTGGACAACTACTTGTGGACGGCGTTGTGGACAGTCAGTTAGTATGTGTTGTTGCATTAGTCGCTTATGAAACCAAAATGAGGATGCATTGCCAATTCCAGTTGTGCGTTAAACGCGTATAGCTTTTGAAGATATCAATCGATATTCTGTGCTATCATGACGAATCATGCACTGAAACTCATATCCATACCACAAAAGACCCTCAACCTCGAGATGTTAAGTTCAAGAAACTCATCCAGTTCATGTTGAATACTGCGCCTGGAAATGCACTGCCCAATCGCACGATCATTGTCCAAGGAAAGCATCATGCCGGCCGCCTCTCCACGAAATTAGCCAAGTCCGCCCTCGTCACAACTCCCAGAACAAACTTCCGCGACGCATCCGTCACCACGGCAAAGTCCTGTTTCTGTCTCTTCTCCCCGGTGGGAGTGGTCTCGCTCTCGAAGAATTTCTCCAGATCTTCCAGCGGGGTCTCCATCGTGATGACCTCGTACGTGCCTCGTTTCCGGTTAAACCGCTGCATGGCGGCGGAGACGGAGTCGGACTCCTTTACCGCGCCCTCCTGCAGCAGCTTCTTCAGGTGCGGGATGCTGAGGTATCCGAGGAGAGATCGCTTCGTGGACGAGACCACCGTCAGGTGCGTGAAATCGCGCTCGTACGCGGTGAGCATGGCGGACGAAATCGAGTCATTGGGGGACACGGAGAGTGCTGCCGGGGGTTCGAGGTCTTCGACGGTAGCCTAAAGTACATCAGCCAACTGTCGGGTGTGTGGTGAAATATTCAGCGGCTCGGGGTCTTACACCGCGGTATTTGTTCGCCCATGATTCTGAGGGGGTGGTCTGTGCGAGATTGGGGGAGAGCTTTTCGCGTGCGAATGCCTCACTCCCAGTGAGATATGAAGCCATATTGACCGATGTTGACCGAGATTCGAGGGGTACTCTGGCGGGGGGTTTGGAGTCGAACAAGAGCGAATCGGTGTGGTCAATGGCAGACTCTAGTGCTTATTGTGGTTCTTCGAAACTAATAGCTCGTAGTCTTCCGACAGTAGGGAGCTTACAAGGTAGGCGCTTCGGAGATAATGGAGATGGAATTGATGTGACGAAGTGCTCCGCGGCGGGTTGGTTGGCCGCTTTACCCACTGGTAAATTTATCACGGGAACGAAACGAATCGGGATCGGCGCGGCCAGTTGGTGGCTCGAATGTCACCCTCCGACGTCATTGGGGCCAATTGCCCCCCATTCGTCTCATGCCGGCTGACAGAGGTATTTCCTCTCCCCTTATCTTTGCTCATATAACTCGTTCCTCTTCTTCCATCGCTGATTCCATCCGTCATCCCGGTATTCCTCGAGATATTCGGATTGCGAAAATAACAAAAGGTAGGTTCTATCCAAATCAATTTACATCGCTCCCTCTAGGTCTAACTAATCGGTCCGCAGCCCACCTTGTAAGTGGGGAAGATCTTCTATCTAACCATCAGTCCGTTCCCAAACATCATTCCTTGCCTGGAATAAAAAAAAACAAAGGAGACAATTGACTGATTGCTGGTAATCAGATCAACATCGACGTCGCCATGTTCCCGTCAGAAGGCGCAATCGCCCGTACTTTCTCTTCTCACCATCCTCTGCAGCAGTCTCAGCCTGCGGAATCTCCGGCTGTGAAAAGACGAGAGCCTTTCCCCGCCTGGAGTGTGGCTGAAGACACCAAGAAGAAAGCCGACGCTTTGGCCAAAGAGGCAACGCGGGAGTTCGAGGTTGCGAGCAAGAAAGTCCAGGCCAAGACCGGCAAAATCGAGCCATGGACTCCCAAGTATTACGCTTCCTGTACAGTCGGAGGACTGCTGGCTTGTGTAAGCTTTTCGTAGGGCTTTTTACGCTTCATACTTGCTACTAACCATGGCGTGCTCTACTCCCGCCAATAGGGGCTCACTCACACCGCCGTGACGCCGCTAGATCTGGTGAAATGTCGTCGCCAGGTTGACCCCTTGCTGTACAAGAGCAACATGCAAGCTTTCAGCAAGATTCGTGGAGCTGAAGGTCTGCGCGGAGTGATTACTGGCTGGAGCCCGACTTTCTTTGGCTACAGTGTAAGCTGCGTGGACAGAGTTAGGGCGCTTTCGTTATTGCTAACCTGAAGTAAAGGCTCAAGGAGCATTCAAGTACGGCGGTTACGAATACTTTAAGAAATTCTATAGCGACCTTGTCGGCGCTGAGAATGCGCAGCGATGGAAGACGTCGCTCTATCTGACTGCCAGTGCGTCGGCAGAGCTGATTGCTGATGTCGCTCTTTGCCCATTCGAGGCTGTCAAGGTGCGCATGCAGACGACTATTCCGCCCGATTTCCGGTCGACTTTTGGTGGAATTTCTAGCGTTGTTGCGAAGGAAGGAACTTCTGGGTGAGCCATGATTGCCGTCTCGGGGTTTGGAAGACCAGCACTGACCGCGCGTAGCCTCTACAAAGGTCTGTACCCTCTTTGGGGACGTCAGATCCCGTACACTATGATGAAGTTTGCGTCTTTCGAAACCATCGTCGAGATGATTTACAACTATCTCCCGGGTCAGAAGTCCGACTACGGCAAGGGAGCGCAGACTGGCGTCGCTTTCACCGGTGGTTACTTGGCCGGTATTCTCTGCGCCGTGGTTTCGCATCCCGCCGACGTGATGGTGAGTAAACTGAACGCGAACCGACAGCCCGGAGAGGCGTTTGGAGCCGCAATGGGCCGCATCTACAAGGACATTGGATTTAAGGGGCTGTGGAATGGACTGCCCGTCCGAATCATCATGATCGGAACCTTGGTAAGTGCCTAGCTTGTCGCCTTGATTGAATGACTACTAATCGATATGTTTGTAGACTGGATTGCAGTGGATGATGTAAGTGCCGTCGTCTTGGTTGGAAGAAGTCAGCTAATTGTCCTTAGTTACGACTCGTTCAAGATCTTCATGGGCTTGCCCACGACTGGAGGCGGCCCTGCTGCTGAGAAGAAGCAGTGAAGACGGGGTGGGTCGTGCGATATATTCCAGCAGTAGTATGACTGTTCGTAGAGCAAGGGCGCAAGGACTCGTAGATGTATTGATCTGTAAATGGGACAGACTGTCATATGTATATTGTGATTCAGCAGCTTTTTTTCGTACCAGTACAATTCTATTCGATTGAAATAATTGACACCAAAAGCCAAAATCTAACACAATCCTTCATCGCCGCCAAGACCATGGTTATCGCAACCCCGGCCAATCGCACCATGTGCGGCCTTATCTTATCAGCAGCACGAGAAACGCCCCTCGACGTCACGAGCAGCTCATTACTTATTCCTATTAATCCCAGAACTCAATCAATCACGGTTCAGGTCTGGCAAGGTCTAGTCCGTTCCTGGATACGAACCCTTAAAACCCACGGCGCGATCCTCACCCGCCTGACTGCTCCGTTTTCTCCCAGCTTTCTCCGCAAGGACGCTTCTATACATCCAGCCAGCGCATCAAGTAAGTTATCAGAATCCATTCTCCCCGGATAGATTTTGCGTCACATTCACAATAACGATGGAATTCTCCGCACCGTCGTGCCCCGTCCACTTAGGCCGCATTTGATGGACTAACGTTCACCCCACGGGAGCTTACCAGTACCCACCAGGCAATCTTGCAGATACAGAATGGCCGACAAGGAAGCGATGGTATCGCATGGCCGAGGAGGTGCGTTCGCATGTCCTCTCTGCAGCTAACCGCCGCTCCTCTGTTAATCGCGACCTATTCCGCCTCACAGGCCAAGGAAACATTGGCGCCGACTCGACCCAGTACCTACCTCTCTTCCTCCGTCCCCCCGATATCAATGCGCCTCTCTAACCGTGAACCAGATACGTCGATGCCGGTATAGTCCGTGAAGGCGTGTACGGCGACCAAGGCGACGGCGCTTATTCCGCAGGTGTACGCATCCACCCTCCCCCCCGGGTCCATTCGGGGCATCGCTACTCCTCTCTACAGAATGACAAACTGACTCAAGTGTACTCGCAGCGTGGAGGCGCCGGAAACATCGGTTCTCCCCATGTCCGTCCGACAACCGGTACTCCCCACGATGCTGAAGTCATTCCCGAATTGTCGATTCGCAAGTCGGTCGATGGGGACTACCACACCGGGGTATGTCATGTCGTTGTACTGCCTTTTGCGTTCTTTCGTGTTTGGCCATTTCCCGAAAGTGACTGACTTAACTACGACGTAGCGTGGGGGCCAGGGAAACGTCCATTTGGACGAGGAGCACCGGAAGGAGAAGGAAGAGAAGAAGAAGAACCGGAAGTCGCTGGCCCATGAGGGTCTGGCGGAGAAACTGAAGCATAAGCTGTTCGGGAAGAATTAGAGAATGGGTTGGGCGGTCTTGCACTGAGTTCTGGGGTGGAAAGCTGGAGTGTAAGATGGCAGTTCATCTGTGTGCGCAGCATGCGGTTTAGTGTCCTTCCTGACTCTGCCTTGCCCACCGAGAGGCATCTCTGGTTCTTGTTACTGCTGCGACGAATGTGTTGTTCTTGTGATTCCCATGTGTGCGTTAGTTGCAATGGATCGTAATGATTCGTCAAGGCGCGGACTTCTCTTTGTTGCTAGTCAATCCTCGGTACGTCTACACAGACAGGTTCCGAATACAGAGATTCCAATTGTCTTGCATTGACGCGCGTTCTGCTCAGGTACACACCTCCGTAGATCCATAGATGTACGAGCTTGTCGAGTTGATCATTGCACCTGTCCAGCCACATCACCATCGACATTCCACGGAAGATGATGCCTCACATCAAGACGCTGAGCTGAAGATCTAGGATTAGGAGCGCCGCTCCAAAAATAAGAGAATAATATACTAGGTGGTGAGATGAGGTGGAAAAGACGAATTTGCCTGCATTTATAAGTCACAAAATTCATCCATCACTAAACACCCGAATGGACGACCTGTGCAAATCATATTCCATGAAGATAATATACCCATCGTGCGTCGTAGTCTCGTCGAACCGTAAACCGCATACCCGAAGAGGAAAAACAACAACTCAGACGGAACCGGACCAGAAAAAAAGCCGTAAACAAACACAGATCGCATACAAATCCCGACCAGATGTCCCGCTGCTGCACTGAAAAATAAACGCCAGATAAGGTATTACATCCATAAAGATCATTTGAAAAACACGCGTCGAAGGGAATTATGGGCAAAAAAAGAAGAGTAAGAAAGGGGGCAAAAAAGAGAGAGAAGGCGACGATCAGTCTTTGCTGAATCGTCGCTTGAACCAACTCTTCCGCTTCGTGTCACCCGCTGCGGGCGCTGAGGGAGGATTATTGTTCGTCTTGCGCAGTTGACGACGGGTGGTGGCTGCAGGTCCACCTCCAACCGGACCGCCAGAGTCGGTGGCTGGAGCGGTGCTCTGACTATTACCCAGGACTATTCTCTCAGGCCCAGCCCCACCCGAAGCCATTACTTTGCCGTTGAGATTCGGTCCTGGGCCAAATCCTTGGAAGCCAAAGTTGTCCGCGACCGGTCGCTCGTCCATTCGCTGCTGCTGTTGAAGTTGGTCAATCGAACTGTTCACCGAACTTGGATCGGTCGAATTCCCCCAAGGCTCTGTGTTGCTGCCGGAGCCTGATGCCGCCGTCACGTTCTCGTATGACTTGTGGTAACCATTCTGACCGTAACCGTTCTGAGCATAGCCGTTCTGGGCGTATCCGTTGGATGCATTGTTTCCGTAGTGCTCCGAGTTCATGCGTGGATGGTGGCGTGGTCGTGGTCGACCGCTCATCTGGTTGTATGGATAGTAGTTCTCGGGGGGTGGACCAGCACCGTAACCGCCTTCAACATAACTATCCGGTCGCGAATATGTCCCTCGGCCGTTGTAGTAGCCTTCTTGTTCACCGTGCCCGCGATTTGCGTATCCGTTGTAGCCTGCGATCGAATCGCAATCGTCAGCATGGTCCACTTCTATCAGATGCAGCGGTCGCAAGCGACTCGCGTATACACGCGGGGAATGCGTTACCTCCATAGTAGCTACTGCGCCGGCTGTAGTCCGCGCGATAACCTGGCTCCGGCTCTGAGACATCATGATTAGTCTGAGACAAGTCGCTTGGTCGACGCAACCTACCGGTTTTCGCATACGATACCGGCCTGCCTGTGTATGTTCCATAGATCGCCGCTTCGAACGATCGGATGGTGTCCAACGGGCGCTCAAAACGAGGACGGGTGGGATTGGAAAGATCGGGATCAGCTGTTTCGACCACGAGTCAGGGAACAATCCTCTGCTGGCAATTTGTGACAGGAAAACCAAGGGGAGAACGAACTGATGACAGTCCCGTATTGATCTTTGTGCTGCATGGCCCTCAGGTTGCCCAAATTCGACTTTTCGAGTGCAACCGCCACTTGAACAATTCGTTAGATCGCACATCAACGCCAAAACATTCGGGGAATTTGTAAACAACGTGGGTTGGGCGAAGCAGTATCTTTTAAGAGGGCAAGAGAGGGGAGAAAAGGGCAGAAGAATGACAGCAAGATCGGAGGAATGCGAGAACGAAGGTTAGAGTCACATACTCGGTTGGGCTTCGCTCATAGCAACCATCGGGTCGGCTTTGGTATGTAGAGTGCGTCTGCGCTTTTCGTCGGCGGATTCGGTGAGATGGACTTTATGGTGACTGCCGGAGTTGCTGGAATGATGAGATTTGTCGGACTTCAAGCTGAAACCTCGACTGCGCCTGGGAGACGCGACCGACTGGGGGCTTGCCATTTTTATCGTAGAACCGTCGCCCTTAGCGCCCGATAAGTACGGCTGGAGCAGGTTTCACTGGGATCTGCTCTGAGCTATGGTGGCCGCTGTGGAGCGCAGAGTCGATAGGAGTGGAAACCGCCAAGGAATGTATGATCGCAGGCAGTTTAATAGCGATTGACTAATGTCCGCAGCCCAGAAGGCAGCCAACGAGAGGACTGAAAGATGGGATCCGCTGCCTGACGTTCGGGATGCGTAGAAACGGTGTGGGGGGAAGATCTATATCGGCGACCATGTTTTAGAGGTTGTCCTCCTGAATTTGAAGAGATTCTATGGGATCCTTACGGATATTGCACCGGACGGGGAAGAGGAGTTCCAAAACCCGGAGTTTTTGACGTCGATGATTGTCACCGCGAAACAACGAGAGACGTGCGCCAGTGGAGAGAGGTTCAGACCGCGTGGACTGGAGCAAACCCTGCCACCGACTGAGGCGGTACTTTTTTAGTTCGTTCGAACGATAGTTAGGGACACACCACGGCCCATTTGTCAACGATCGACAGTGAACGGTGAGGAGAGACGGTTGGGGGTAGCAATGCGAAATGGTCACTTTTCCAAACGAGGGTGAAGCGAAAACACTGGGGTGAATGAGAAGAAAAGAGAAAGAAGAAAAACCGCGACAGTCGAGGGCTTTTTGACTTGAAGCGGCGGGAAGAGTTGACGACAGGCGCCACGCAATTGGATGGGAGGGAACTTTCTATCAGCCTGTCGGATGAGGGCGTTTTGGCCGATGAACGTGGATGGAAATTCACAGAAAAGATTGCTGATCTAGAGCAATGCTGAATATTTTACAACAATTCTGTATAGCTACGGGAATGCTAATCATCCTTTGTTCTCTGGTGTGTTCGCTTCTCCTGTTTCTACCTACATACTCTGTACTTCCTCCTCCCTTACACGTGGGAGATAAACGGGCAGCCACGGGGTCGACTTTCATGCGCATTACCTGTTCTGCCTTCTACCTTACAGTACTTAATACTGGTTCCCGCAGTCAACCCCTCATCGTCTTACTTTTTTAATCTATTTTCACCTTGTCTCCCGGATCTAACCATGCACTTCGTAGAATCACACCTCACCAAATGAGACATCAATCCATCCGGTGTTCCTTCGTTCCAAGAGCCGTCGCAACCATGTGTTACGCAAGTTCCCCTCCCTAACAAGAACAGGCACCAATCGGCAGCACTAGAACCTGTCCAGCCACCGCAAACTGGTTTGCATCCACCATGGAACTGAGGTGGCACCCCCAGTGTCCCTGATGAACAGTCCGCGTATGCTTATGTGTTGTTCTGCCGGCTCTCCCCCAATTGTGAGCCTCAGGGAGATGATCTTCCTATCCGGCGCTTCTTGCGTAATGACTGGAGAAATTGAAATTAGATCCAAAGTCGGGTATGGCCCATCTGCAGACATCATTGTTACTCATAACTGGGTTGTGTCTCTGATCCGCAACCTAACTTTCCGCTGTGTTTATTTTTATCTATTAGCCTCTAAGCGTAGCTTGCTTTGGAGTGGCAAAGGGTTTGGTCACACCTCCAGATGTCATGATCCTTAACCCCAGGGACCTATCGATCGTCTCCAATGGAAGAAGCTAAGGCACAACTGAGACATGCACGAGAAAATTTTTGTCTTATGCAATTCCATACTGAACTATTCTGAACCTTTTCTTCCTGCCCAGTGAAAGCTAAAACGAAATGTCAGCTCCCCAAACTTGTTGGTCTACATCCGTTCCCCTTTTACTACCAAAAAAAAAAAAGAAAAAAAAAGAAAAACTTCGGGGTCATACATAATTTCTAGGATACGTAGCCTGCATGCATAATGCTTCTCCAGGCGAAAGTTCCTCCAAGCAGCGTAACAAGTTTCCACTGCATGATCTCCAAAACATCCATACCGCCATCAATCTGGGGTAGTGGACTCATGCAGTGTGGGTCACACTGGAATAGAACCCCTAATATTCATCTTAAATAACATTTAGATAGTACAAGGTAGTATTTTTTTGTCAAGGGGCTGGCCGCTTGCACCTCATAAGAATCATGAAACGTTTGAATGAAGCATGGGCCTACTTGAGATTTCGGGCTAATGGACCAACCCAGAACAAGTCAGGTTTACCTAGGCAGTGAGCCTTTGAAATTGACGAATTAGAATAGTACCAAAATTTTCACAGCAAAAGCTATGACGCCCTCTGCGATTCTTATCAGGCAGCCAATGAGTCCAGATTTGATCGCCGAACAGCAGTGATGATCTTCCGTTGGGTGTACTCCGTAAACAGTTGTGGGTCACTGCGGTGGGGGGATGGCGCCTACTTTAATTCCCATAGACTTCTCGACAAATAAAGGATCATGCAAGGGTGCCTATCCAGCCAGATTCCAGAAAACGGTCCATATCCCTTGATCGGGTGCATGCGGCCAAGATTGGTCTTCGCCTGACAATAGGTGGGGTCTGCCTTCTATACAGATCCCACACCGGTATGTTTACTAAAAGTGCTATATTCAGACAAAAGTAGTACCTAACTAAATTCGAGAAATATGCAATAGTGACAGCATTGTCAAGGTGCTGCTCGTTTTCAATAAGATTGACATATTGGAACTAGTAGAGGCAGGAGAGAAAGAAGGGGTGAATAATCATATTCTGCGTGGAAGTTCTATACGGACGTGGATGGCACATCCAATGGCCTTGAGGGTGTTTCTGAGGTCTAAGAAATTTTAACAAATATGTGCTGTCTGTTTTTATGAAATAACGTGCCGCTTTTAGACTATCTCGTTCACGATACAATGCGATGTCTTTGGAATAGCAGCGGAAATAGTGTAATATCTCATATAGTCTACCTACGTAAAGCCACCCAGTTCTGCAAGCACCTGTATATTGCCATTAGAGGAGCTGGGCATTGTGCCATGAACTAATATTGGCCAGCCAGCCCCAGGGCTACAACGCCTGATGGAGGACTGCGTCTCAGTATTGGTTAGGGAACCTGGACACATCCCGCATAATCTACAATGGAGACGAGCGCACATTGACATTTATGACCCACCTCGCCTAGTAACCACACCATGTTGCCTTCCTACAACTGAGGGCAGAGCAAGTAGAGTACCGAAGAGAGAGGTGCTGCGCACACTTCAACCCTATTGTTTACTTGGTGCAATCCGTGACACCCGGCTAAGGCTCATGGACCAGTAAGCACAGCAAGCGGATGCCAATGGCAGAGGTGAGGTCAATCTGTAGGCTGAAATGGCTCTACTAGGTATCGAGCCCCCGCAGAGAGAAATGAGACAAACCGCCTGGGCTCCGGGCTTCAGACCACAAGATCCCATCCAGTTTATATGCGCGAATAGTTTGTTGAAATGGTGTGGATTGGTGTATGAGCGTCAGGTACAGTTGGGAGCAGCCACGCTGTCAGACAAGACACATCATGCTCGCCAGTATTGAAAACAGGACAAGCTTTTCTATATGCCTAATAGCTGACAATAACCATGCTGTAAAAAAGACAGAGTTCTTTTATTTCAATTCGTAGGGCTGGACGGCCCTGCCTCTCCCACGAACATTATTCATATCAACCCGCCAACTCCATCTCAACATCGGCTCATACCGTCGACTCCTTGCCCGACTGTCTGCGCGAAGATTCCGGAGTGCCAACTAACACATAACAAAAGCGAGTCATTTAGATGTTGGAGGGGTAGAGCATGACGCGGACGGTAGCACCGAAGGACTTGGCGGGGAGGTTGTGGCGGAACTGAGCGCGGACGACGCCGGAGTTGCCTGTGTGGTATGATTGTTAGTCTTCAATCCAACCGCACACCACTTCCCGTCCACCGATATCAGGTCCAATTTCACTGGTGGAATTCTCATCACATACCGTGCGGGCGGGTGACCTTGCCCCAGATCACCCGGATGTTGGAACCCCGAACCTCACGCTTAGCCCGGTAGACGAAAGCAACCTTCTTGCCCAGGTAGAAGCTGTAAACATGACCCGTCTTAGTTCGCTTGTTCAATGTTCCAATTGTTGTCCCAGAAGTGACTCACTTTGCGGCCTCAGTGTTGTCAACACCATCGATCTTGATCAGGCTATATCACGGTGTCAGAAGATTATTCCCATGTTGCCTTGCGATGTCCTTTGTGGGTCGGTACCTGGTGTTGGGGTTGACCTGGCGCTTGGAGCGCTGGTAGCTCAGGTGACGACCCCTAAAAACGATTCGTATTAACGCCTCTGTTCTCATCGAATGTCGTGACGATATGCGGTTTCCGGATCCCTCCACATGGTGATTCCACGATTCTTATATCACGATCGGATCTGCGCGACACGACGAGGATAGCGATTGCAACTTACTTGACGTAGACTGCAGGAAAGAGAAAAGCGACGTTAGCGAAAATTCAACCACAGCAGGGACCTCATGGCGCGCCCCGAATCTCGCATCCCAACCCCGAAGATGGAGCCCTCGCGCACACATGACATTCCATGTCAACTCCCTCCAGAGATGCAACTCACGTCTGTGACCGTGTTCCGAAGGCATTCTGACGGCGGTTCTGAGCAACAGCGGGCAACGCAAACAAGTCGAAGGAAGGCAGAAATGACCCGCAAAAAGTCGTCCGGGTTGTCGTGGTTGTCGTCGCTTCGATAGGTACGGAGTCGACGCACAATGTTCACAATTTGCGAGGTGTGTTCGGTGCGGCTCGCCCTAACCCCAAACGGGACGCTTAGCGAGCAACTCCCTCCCCAGGGCTAAGCGAAGTCCCGTGATGGGGAAGACCTTGGGTCTGGCTTTGACACTAAGCCAATTTTGGAATACCCGGAGAAACTGCTTTTCCTCTTCCGATGGATTATTCAGATCTCGATTTTTTTTTCTTTTTCTGATTTTTGATCTTCAACCTGAACCCCACCATCGCTACCTATTTTGCCGTCGGGCTACTGTGGTCCGAGGCCGGTCGGGGGGTTACTGCATCGCATGCCTAGAGCGTTCCCCGCTGACAAACCATCTTTAGGAGTGCCCTACCCCATGACGACAGGGGATCCATCCCCATGCAGCTTGATCCGCGTGCTGGAACTATTGGATTCTTCTGTCGCAGCCTCGAGATCCGAAAACTTGACGTATGAGGTATAAAAGTAAAAGTTATGTAGATAAACAAGCTCGAAATAATGAAAAGGGAAAAGACAAGTGAACTTCAATGTGATCTTCCCGTGGTACCACCTGCCACCATGATGGATGTTCTCCGGACGGAGTATATAACTAGAAAGATTAAATCCTGACAGCATGATCAGACCGGGACACATTTTTGGAAATACAGCGAGGTCCGCCCCACCATCCTGGGATTATCGGCAACAAGCTTGACGTGAGGTTTTACCCTTACAGCACGCCATTCTTCTGCGTACTCCTGTTTCGTCTTCCTTAACTCCGTCCCTGTACTGAATATGCATCAGATGGAAGGGAAGAAAGAGAGGGTAAAGGGAAAAAGGCAAAAAAATTAGGTTAGACTTGCAGATAACAAAAAGCGAAGCCCACTCAAATTAACCTAGGACTACTACCCTGACCAGGATGGAAATGATAAATGTAGGCTGACCAGCGCCAAACGTTCGGTCTGACACAGTTCCCGACCCCTCCTTCATTAAGGTATTGTTGATAGTTCCTCACTACGCACACGGGAAAATAGAATCCGTATCGTGCTCGGAGAATCCGCCGATCCATCTCCACGACTTGGGTCACCGGGAGGGAGTGCTCCAGGACGGAGTCACCACCATTCCCACAATAATCTTCGCCGCAGCTTCTGGCGCGATCTCTACCTTTGTATTTTTGAGTGGAGAAGGTAGTCCGAGGTCGCTTTACAGCTGTACCATGCTTGTATGTAACCAACCTGTATTATGGAAGGTTGATGTTGCAGTATGATGGCAATCTGATATACATGCATTATCTCCGTGCTCGTGCCCACGGCGCATTCTGTCGCGGGGAGACATAGGCTTTTCTGGATTAGACGAGAGAATTTGGTAAAACAAAAGCAATAAATAAATAGATTGAAGGTACGTGCAGCCGCTGGTCACACAAATCCTCGACCGTGCCGACGTCGATGATTGGAAGCTGGTTCTATCTCACCCCTCCTGGCGAAGACCTCAGCATTTTACGGTGCACTGGAGTTAGCTGTCCGTCTCCGCGGACACCTGATGACTTTAGATAAAAGATGGGTTGGACTATGGATCACACCTCGGCGGCCGTGGCCGTTATATTTCTTTTCCTTTTTTTGACGTCCTGGCGTTCGCCTATCAGAAGAGAATCCTACTAGATCCTGAACCGACTGGGCGTAAGATTACTGCATTTAGCATTTAGCGCGGGGCTAGGAGGTCAGCATATCCAAGATGTGCCTCTAGAAAAGTGTCTCCGGTCCATGTACGGTTTCCGGTGGAGCTCACTGGGTTGAAATTTCCAGCGGAGTAGGCTCGGATAAAACCAGTGCTAAGAAGCAGTTGAGCAGAAGGGTTCGGATGATTGGGGACGGTAGTAATACAGAGGGACAACCACCGGCATCGGGAGGTTTTCCTTTTTGTCCTCAATTTCCGAGTGGGAGGGAGTTTGAACGGGGTGACTACCTAGGCATGAGAAGGATGATATAATACAAGTAGTTGTCGCCACGGCGGTGGATTCTACGGAGTAGTACAAGATAAATAGGGAAAAGAACTGATAAAAGATGACAGATTATCTATCTCCGGAGAAAGGGGATCCGAGGGCTATATACTTCGAAGCATAAAATAATAAAAACACCTAATTAAATCCAACACGAAGATATCCAAGGTATCCCTAGATCAGCTGTAATTTCTCTCCAGTTAGGTTTTTTCTTACCCATGCCACCGGACGGGGACTCGCGGCAACAATCGACGCCCCACCGTGTACTGTAATCGAGAGTCACCCTGCAGCAACTGCAGCTCCTTGACTACTGCTACGACTAAGCAGAGTCCCTCTTACGGCGTTAAAAAGTACTTGCTCCGCCGGAACTGTTGGGGATTTTTCCAACAAACCTCTTCTCTTCCCTCCTCTACTCCTCGTCTCTCCTTGATTCCAAGCTTCATTTCCCTTCCTTAACAATCCCTTGTTCATTTTCGGTGCCTGCGCAAATCTCCACCCGTCACCATGGCCAGCACAATAGCCCGCACTGAGGAACGCCAGAACGCTGGGTGAGTCTTGACTGCCGCCGCCGCCTCCCTCTCTGACATCACACCCCTCCTCCATTCCCCTCTACGTCCTTCTTTTCTTCCCACCCGTCTGCCATCTGCTCGATCGCCTTCTTCAGGACAGTCAATTCAGTCAATTCGACCCCAGATTTTCCATTTCCCTCTGTTGAATGCCCTGAGCTCGTCCAATTTGCTTTTCAGAAATTACCGAGAGCTCTAGTCTCCAATTCCCCCTTCTTCCGATCGCGCTGGCAAAACCCCTGTGATCGACACCATACAGCTCCCCCTGCTCAACCAGCTACCTTCTATTCGCTACTAACATGGATGTCTCGCGCAGCACCATTGAACTGAAAGATGACACGGTCATTGTGGTCCTCGGTGCCTCCGGAGATCTCGCAAAGAAGAAGACGGTAGGTGTTCTCCCCCAAACCCCAAAAGGCTTCGCCGGTGAAGCCGATCGAAGACTGACTAGCTTCCATAGTTCCCTGCACTGTTCGGTCTCGTAAGTCCCCGATGACGACTTGAGTGAGGTATCATCGCGTCGGTTGGCATTAACCATGCATTTAGTACCGTAACAAATTTCTCCCCAAGGGTATCAAGATCGTCGGATATGCTCGGACGAACATGGACCACGAAGAATATCTGAGACGGGTGCGCTCATACATCAAGACCCCCACCAAGGAAATCGAAGAACAGCTGGACGGCTTCTGCCAGCTGTGCACCTACATCAGCGGCCAATATGACAAGGATGACTCGTTCATCAACCTCACCAAGCACCTCGAGGAAGTCGAGAAGGGCCATAAGGAACAGAACAGAGTCTTCTACATGGCGCTGCCTCCTAGCGTCTTCATCACCGTGTCGGATCAATTGAAGAGAAACTGTTATCCTAAGAACGGCATTGCCCGTATTATTGTGAGTCGCCAACACAAGAGCTTTGTTTTTTGCCGACGCATATACTCATGCGCGTTTGCTTTGTGTCTACAGGTTGAGAAGCCCTTCGGCAAGGATCTCCAGAGTTCTCGTGACCTCCAGAAGGCCCTTGAGCCCAACTGGAAGGAGGAGGAGATCTTCCGTATTGACCACTACCTGGGTAAGGAGATGGTCAAGAACATTCTCATCATGCGCTTCGGAAACGAATTCTTCAATGCTACCTGGAACCGTCACCACATTGATAACGTGCAGGTATGGGTTGGGTATCTTCTGGACGACCGTTGCAGATGCTAAGCTCTTGTCGCAGATCACATTCAAGGAGCCGTTCGGCACGGAGGGCCGTGGAGGTTACTTCGACGAGTTCGGTATCATTCGTGATGTCATGCAGAACCGTATGTCCAGCAAAAAAAGAACTTGACGGTCAATGCGAGGGAAGTGCTAATGGCATTATCTAGATCTTCTGCAGGTGTTGACGCTTCTTGCCATGGAGCGTCCCATCTCTTTCTCCGCTGAAGATATCCGTGACGAGAAGGTATTCTTGTCGATCTCTTATCCCACTTGCAACAACTAATGTGAGTGACAGGTGCGTGTTCTGCGCGCGATGGACCCCATTGAACCCAAGAACGTCATCATCGGCCAGTACGGAAAGTCGCTTGATGGTAGCAAGCCCGCCTACAAGGAGGATGATACTGTGCCTCAAGACTCTCGCTGCCCGACTTTCTGCGCCATGGTTGCGTACATCAAGAACGAGAGATGGGACGGCGTTCCCTTCATCATGAAGGCCGGTAAAGGTATGTATTCCGTTCTCTATGGCAACATGCCCCTGGACTTGGTATACTCACATCTTCGGCAGCCCTGAACGAGCAGAAGACCGAGATCCGTATCCAGTTCCGTGACGTCACTTCCGGCATCTTCAAGGACATCCCCCGCAACGAACTCGTCATTCGTGTCCAGCCCAACGAGTCGGTGTACATTAAGATGAACTCCAAGCTGCCGGGTCTCTCCATGCAGACGGTCGTTACCGAGCTTGATCTTACCTACCGCCGCCGCTTCTCCGACCTTAAGATCCCGGAGGCCTATGAGTCTCTGATCCTGGATGCTCTGAAGGGTGACCACTCGAACTTTGTCCGTGACGATGAACTCGACTCGAGCTGGAAGATCTTCACCCCTCTGCTGCACTACCTGGACGACAACAAGGAGATTATCCCCATGGAATACCCCTACGGTAAGCGACAATGCGCTACTTGTGAAATAGAACATCTTTTTGGGTCTCAATACTGACAATTTAACCAGGCTCTCGCGGCCCTGCTGTGCTCGACGACTTCACCGCGTCGTTCGGCTACAAGTTCAGTGATGCTGCTGGCTACCAGTGGCCCCTGACTTCGGCTCCCAACAGACTGTAGATGAAAATGTTATGATCGTTTTAGCAATGAAAAGGGAAAGAAGGAAAATGGGTTAATGTGAGCACTACTGGGTTTCCATAGCATGGCTGGATGGGTCTTCTAGGTTGGGATGGCACGATATTGGGGACGGGTTTTCCAAATCGGTCATGGCGGATCCGACGCTCCCCTGGGTCCCTAGAAACGAATGAAGTGACTGTTACGAATCAAACACGATGATATTGATTCCCTCTTGCAGTTGCGACAGGCTGTTTGGGGCTAGGTGACTGTAGAAGGTGGGAGTTTCTGTTTTGACAATGATTTCATTTTTTTGGATAGTGAGATGATCTTTTCTGGTATATTTGCGGGTTAGCTTTGTTTGCCTCTTGATTTTTGGACATGTTACTTTACTCAATTGCTGGCATACAATGACCATCAATATGCCTAGAAAGTGTTTCGAGTAGATGAGAGATGCACCGTGCTATTAATAACGGGACAACGAAAGTGCCGCGGCCCTGGTGGGTCGACGTGCTGCCGATAAGCCCACGACGCCCTGGCGGCCCGGGGGCCCGCATGCGTTCTGTTTGTGTGGGTTTCTTTCGGTCTCCTCTCCTCGTCTTTCTCCTGCACGCGGCGCCGACCTCTTCGATTTCCAAACCTTGGCTGGATCTTTCAATTGTCCCAACGCTCTTCCGAAAATCTTCAAATATTCGCTTCAACACCCTTCTTCCCCTCGACTCATAGGAACAACCCCTCCAGCGCTTCAACTGTCCTTTTGCGGCATCGAATTCCGCCGCATTCCTCGCAGCTATTTTTATCACAGGATCACTCGGCCAGCGCAATTGACTTCCGACCGAACCATTATCGCCTCGAATCTCTACATCGATCTTCGTTATCTCATATCATCCCGAATCTACGTCTCCGATCGACTCTCTTCTGCAGCGCAGGTCATACGTCGGCCCTGATCGCGGCCACGAGGACGGGTGCAACAGTTGGTTAATGGACCACCGTTGACCGAGAACAGGGTCAAGCGCATGCAGGCGTCCAATTTCTAGATAAGGATGCCACAGGCTGCAAGATGGGTGGGCACGCCCTCGATAAGAGGGCGCACCGAATCGGCGCGCATGGCGTTGCTGACTTTC
Organism: Aspergillus aff. floccosus IMV 01167; assembly: GCA_001931935.1. NCBI lineage: Eukaryota > Fungi > Ascomycota > Eurotiomycetes > Eurotiales > Aspergillaceae > Aspergillus > Aspergillus aff. floccosus IMV 01167. The sequence continues at coordinate 138,761 of MSJE01000053.1, read as the reverse complement.
AGCTTGCTGGGATTACAGTATGTATTTGACCCAGGCTTTGATGACACCCTAGAGGATAGGGAGCTGATCTCATGTGCTCGCTTTTGTTAGGTTCACTTGGGGTATTGAAATGACATGTAAGCGCTCCCTGTCGAACAGATCGCCCGGGCGTCCTTCTAATACGCAGTTCCGCCCACAGACTGCACCCCATATCTCCTTCAGCTCGGTCTAACGAAGTCTCGAACGTCGCTTGTCTGGATTGCTGGTCCTCTGTCGGGATTGATCATGCAACCCCTCATTGGGGTCATTGCAGATCGATCGCGCTCGAAATGGGGCAGACGCCGGCCATTCATGATCGGTGGCTCGTTGATCGTCACGGCATGTCTGTTGGTGCTTGGATGGACGACAGAAATCGTAAACATGTTTGTGAAAGACGATCCGGAAAAGGTAACTGACTATTTTTGCTGGGACCGATCACGCCGAGGCTCATCCGATGTTATCAAACTAGGTCAAGAATGTTACTATCGCACTGGCAGTTCTGAGCATTTATGCTGTTGATTTTGCGATCAACATCGGTGCGTGTCGAAATTCCCGGGCTTTCTAGAGTGGAAAACTAACACCCAAGTAGTGCAAGCGTGTTGTCGAAGCTTGATTGTGGATACTTTGCCCATTCCTGCGCAGCAAGCGGGATCAGCCTGGGGTATGTTGATTCATGATAGCAATACACAGGTTATATCGATGCTAAAACGTCTACAGCCACGAGAATGTCGGCAATTGGTCAACTCATTGGCTATGTCATTGGGTCTATCGACACTGTCAGCATTTTTGGCACATCGATTGGAGACACTCAGTTCAAGCAGATGACGGTTATCTCCGCGTTGTCTTTGCTAGGCGCTGTTCTCGTTACAAGCTGGGCTGTGAAGGAGAGAGTTCTGATCACCGCGAGGTGGGTGTCCTTATCACGGCAGTTTTGGCACAGCTGCTAATATCTGGACCAGGGATTCTGATGGAAAGGCCGGAGCGCTTCAAGTGTTATCTCAGCTGATCAAAACTACGATGGACTTGCCCCCTCGTATCCAAGCTATTTGTTGGGCGCAGTTCTGGGCCTGGATTGGTAAGATCTTACCCGATGAAGCGATTGTTTCTGGCTCTAATCGTCCTCTAGGGTGGTTTCCGTTCCTTTTCTACAGTACTACTTGGGTTGGTGAAACATACTTCCGATATGAAGTCCCTAAAGACGCAACACAGCCCAGCGACATGCTTGGCGAGGTCGGCCGTGTAGGCAGTTTGTCTCTCGTGGTTTTCTCATCGATCACCTTCATCGCATCCGTCCTTTTGCCCTTCTGTGTCCAACCGCCCGACAGCAAGCGGCCCAGATTCACGCCTCGACCACCCCCAGGAATCGCCGCACTACTAAAGAAAATCACTGCGGTTCGACCGGATCTTCAAATGACATGGCTAATCTCGCATGTCATGTTCGCTGCTACAATGATCTTCGCGCCGCTAGCCCGGTCCCGCGCCTTCGCAACCTTCCTCGTCGCCCTTTGCGGTATTCCCTGGGCCATCACCTCCTGGGCTCCCTTCTCCTTCATGGGTGTTGAGATCAACAAGCTCGCGATGGGCCCCTCGGCAGCATCGCGACTTTCCGGCGTGACTATGATCACGTCGTCCAGTGTCCACTCGGGCGCCTACAGTGACATGAACGGCGACTCGGAGATGGATGTGCTCCGTCTGAACCACCACGAGCCGGATAGCGACAGTGACGTGGAGGACGGAGCCTCGAACATCCCGTCAACCGGCGAGCTGGCAGGGATCTACCTCGGCGTGCTGAACGTATACACCACGATCCCTCAGTTCGTCGGCACGTTCATCAGCTGGATCGTGTTCAGCATCCTCGAACCCGGCAGCACCAAGCGCGACGACGCTGCTTCCGACTCGCAGTGGATGAATCTCGATAAGGACTCGCCCAATGCGATTTCGATCTGTCTGTGCATTGGCGCGTTGTGCGCCCTCGTGGCCGTCGAGGCAACGCGGCGGCTACGCTATGTCCTATAATAATACCGCGCATGGAGACGAGCTCCATCTATATACTGGAGTCTCTACTTCTCCATATGTGCCAGAAGAGCTTTAATCGGGTTTTGTTCGCCATTGGATTTGATTATACCGGGTTCAGATTTTATCTGGATCTACCTGCGTTGTTCGATACCCCCGTTCTCACGTATTATTTAGTTCGCCCGAAAAATATTCCTTAGGTGTGTGGTTTCGGCTCTTGGTCTCTGTGGGGAGTTGTGGTGCTTTGAATGAGCTGTATCCTCGCACACTCGCATCATTTTATACTGACGAGGACTTCGCATATACGGCGTTGGCGAGCAAGTAATGGATATAAAAATATTATTGTATAATACTACCTCTGTGTAATTCTTCAGACTTTGTCTTTATGTATGATTGAATAAGTGCTGCCCGAATAGTTGGAAGCATTTGTGTGAGTGGCATCCTTTATCTAATTGGGGTTGGCGTCCATCTTCCACTCTATACGTAAAGCTGGGATTTGTGTTTGCTTCCACACTCATGGCCTTGCTTCGTCAGGCGGCACATTCTCTCTTTCGCACTTTGAATGAACCTGCAAGTAGCGTTTATACTCTATTAATGTATCGGCAATGCTTCTAGATATCTATACATTTTCCCTCCTTGTATCTTCTGCGTAGAACATTAACGGCGCGCTCAACGATATTCTGTATAACCAGGAGAAATCTGTCAAGAGAATATTTTCAAAATAGTAGATTGATGATTGCTATGCGCAGCTGATACTTGATACTTGTAGGTATATAGACTCTTGAGGGTGTCAAAGGAGACTTATACTCTCTGGAGTACGCGCAAGTTTACAAAGACCTAATTAGGGCCGATGCGGACAATAGGCCATATACGCTATTGAGCAGGAATGGGCTTTGTTGTATAGACATTTCAACTCTACTCCCTAGTCTTGGAGGACAGGCATCTGAACAGGTGTCTACATGGGATAAGAACAGTAATGAGTACTTATGAATCGTACGATCCACCATGCTGTCTCCAAGCCGTACCTTGTTCAATTGTAATCATCCTGTGGGATAAAAACAGTAGACCACCTAGAATAGGTAACCACCACTACCACTTCTTAATGTTCCTTAAGCGCAGACGAGAGCGACGCTTTGGACAGACCCCTCCTTGGCAACACACTGCCCCTCGGTCTCGATGGCAAACGAAGTGAAGAGGTTGGTCTCACATCCTGGGTCCAGGTATAGGTTGAGAGTCGGAGTTTTGGAGGCATCCTCACATGCACCGGATGCCAGAGCTCCGGAAAATCCAGTATAGGGAAAATACTCGATATTGACGCAGTAGCCTTCAACGACGGTCCCGGTGCCACCCAAGACGCTGCAGTCGCTGCCGAAATAGGTGGTGAAGGTACCGGTGAGGGTAGACAGAGCACCTGAAGCGAGGGTTAGAGTAACAAGAAGGGTCTATCAAGAGTGTTAGTGTAGCTAGCCTATGGAATCATCCAAGGTTGATTGAGGGTGTTGAAAGACATATAGCTCTTACCTTTGCGGCCATAGTGTGAGGGTATCGAATTCTGGTGGTATGGACGGTGAAAGGATGCTATGGTAGGAATGAAGAATCATCACAGAAGAAGGGGATTTCCAGCTTTTATCATGAGTCCCGGTGGGGTACCCAAGTAGGTCTCCGGGACCTGTATGGTTTCTAGAACTTCATCGTCCGTTCAGCTCCGACTGTCTGTCACTCGATATTCTCCGTAGATCCAGCCACAGTTCTATCTGACGAGATTTCATTGGTGGCGGTAATTATGGAATACAATAGCCTGCCCACAGTAAGATCATATATTAACCAATGGACCAGTTAAACCAGGTAAGCCGGAGTTTGCTGGACTCGAGTCAGTCAACAATGGTAATATTGTCTCGGTATGAGCCTTGTCGTGGAGGTTGGATGACGCAGCCAAACCCGATTTAGATGCAAAGCGGGAGTATCCGCATTCATGAACATCAATTGGGGATCCTGCAAGGGAAGTATCCCCTACGCTATTGAGGTCTCTAATTGGGTGAGGTTTCAGGACTCAGGAAGCATGCATCCCGCTAGTCCGCAATGCCGCACGGAGGCGGCTTACTTTCTTACCAGATGGTGTGAAAGAAACTGTTCGTCCGCCGTACTTCTGATCATTCACTGCCGAGCTACTAAGTGGTATTTTGACATGGAGAAAAGGCTTGTGAACGTTCCTCCCAATAGGCGTCAAGTACGTGCGTCCGCCGCGATCAATCCAGACAGCGTCCTATCCTATCACTGAGTAAAACATGCATCTCATTCTCCGGGGGGCTGAGCACTTGCTTCTGCAGCCCCCAAAAGATGATTCGTCCTGCGATGACGTCTGTGGTTGATTGAAGCCTGCAAACAGTATGTTATCACCTTTCAAAAGCAGGTGATAAGACTCCTTGCAATCCTTCCTTGAATAGCCCGCGCGTTGCGGCCCAGAGATCCGTACAGCTCCGCGCCTACTTTCTCACGTCCGTCCACGAGTATATCCTTTTTGATGATCAACACCGAGAAAGGCAATCTGATGTTTGCTTCAGCAAGCGGACATCCAGCCAGGGTGGAGGGCTCACTTGGAAGAGAAAGGCGGTCAATATAATAGCCACCATATATATTTGATTAACTGTAATAGATTTGATTGGTACATAATGAAAATCTGCTGAAGCATATGGATATATCGAAAACAGATCGGCCAAATCAACGACAGTGAAGTCGACAAAAGCAGCAACAGGTGGGGAATAGAACTAGGAGCGCGAGAGAAAAAGAATACAAACAATAACAATACGTGGTCACTCAGCATCGTGTAACGAGGACTGGAACCACGCGGCGACGAGAGGAGAAGGAAAAAAACCCCAACACCTTCGACCGTCAGAGGGCGTTACGGCGTACTTCTGTCGTCTCTTGCGTGTTGTTGGATTGCGCAGGAATGGAAATAGAGCCAGACACAACACAAAGGCGCGAAGAGCGAGAAAGCGGACAAGAAAGAGTGCTTCGGGCAGAGTAGAAGGTAACAGTTGAGATCACAGGCAATTCACAATGGCAAATAAGGCATAACCAAGAGACAGGTAAGAACGGAGGAACGAGAGTAACGAGTACGAAACATGGATCGACAATTAAGGGGATCCCAGTTATCGAGTAGTTTGCATGTTGCCCGTCAATTCGGCGACTCGGGCCTTAATACGAGCCGCACGCGACTCAAAGCCTGATGCAAATTATAAGTTAGAGAACAAAACAAAACTAGTTGGAGAACACGAATTGACTTACTCTCTTCCTCACTGGTGTTACCGCCATCTTCGCTGACTCGTGGGCGATCAAGGGCAGCAGCTCTCTCGGCGGCATTCTTGCGAATCTGAGCCCACCGGTCATAGGAGCTGGGGACGGCGGGGGCACTGTCCTCAGTTTCCGTGGCTGTCGTGGGCTTTGAGGCTTCGTCAGTCGTAGGCGGTTCATTTTCCTTCCCTTCCTCTTTCGGGGGGAATGTTTCTGACACAGGAGAGTCCTCAGGGACAAATGCGGGCTGGTCAAGTAGAGGGCCCTGGTCAAACTTGGAGAACTCGCGGTCTGCAGCTGCACGCTCGTTGGTATCCACACGCGAGAGTGCGTCGTATTCAGCCTCACGGGGGTTTCTTGGAGGTCCATCTAGCTCAGAGTTCTGAGGCGGCTCTTGAGGGAGCGCCTTGGTCTCCACAGGTTGCGAGACTGGCTCCTCTTCCTTCGAAGGAGCGGCCGTCTGAGTGGTGGCCTTTGGAGCCTCCTCTGACGGAGGTTGAGGGACAGGTTTCTTTCTCAAGGTGGACGGGCGAGTGGTCTGCTCCTGAGAAGCCTTTGCCTTGTCTTCCAGAGCGGCACGTGCAGCAGCGACGGCGGATCGTTCAGCGCCAGTAGGTTTCATGGGAGGTTTGGAATCCATATCGGTCTTCTTCTTGGTCGTTCCAAACATGCTCTTGAATCCTGTGTTACCAGTTTTCTTCTTCAGCTTGCCTTTGGAATCTTCCGTCGATTCCACAGACTTTCGGGGAAGAGAATCGGTAGTAACTGCGGGTCCTATGGGAGCACTGGTACCAGCCCTCCGGCCGTCAGTGTTGGCTTCGGGCACCCCACTTTCGCCCTTGACAGGCTGAGGGGTTGTCGAGCGCGAAACGCCATCCTTTGGCACTGGCGGAGGGGGTTGCTTTGTGCTGGTGCTTGGTGACAGCGACGTTGGTGGAGCAGGCTTGTCCTTCTCTAAATCGTTCGGCTCTTCAGTCAGGGCACCAGTTCCTGCACGGCTGTTGCTCAAGTAGGCCGTCCGATAGGTATTCTTGTCGTAGTTACTGGCCCATTTCAAAGCGTGCGACGCCTCGTTCACAATGGACGGCTGCAGTGTCATGACTGAATTGGTCTTCGAATATGTCGTGTCCCGTGCGTTCGATCTGGACCCATTGGTTGCTTCTTGCTCCTGCTCCCGATGGCGTTTCTGCAAAGCGGCAGCAGCAGCTTGAATGCGAGCATGCTGGTCAGGAGCAATGCTTGTCTTGCTCTGAGGCGCCTGGTTATCAGGTCGTTTGTATGATTCTTCGACAGCGTTCACCTTCCGGGCGGAGGACTTGCGGCGGCCAAGTCGCTTGCGCGTAGAAAATCCGAAGAAGCGCTTCTTCTCGACGATATATGCACCAGGCTCGGGCTCTGGAGCAGCCCCTTTGACCTGTTCCTCCAGAACCAACCACTTCGTGTTCTTGATTACGGTCTCGAGCAAGGCGCATCGTCCAAAGACAGCCTTACGAGAGACCGGTTCCTCGCCCGCAAGACTGCTAATCCACACCCACCAGAAGGAGTCATCCAGGTCGAGAGTCGCGATACTGGCGAGTTCTCCAGGGTCGATCGATGGCTCGCTATCCAGGTTGCGTTTATGCGATTGAGAACTTTGACCCCGATCCATCGCGATAGGCGGAAGGACCTTGTCTGGTGGCAGGAGAACGGGAGTAACGGGGGCTTTGAAGGGGCTCTCGTCACTGAAACCTGAGGACATGAAATCCGCCCAGGATGGAGTGGTGGGACGACCAAGATCACCGCCGCCGGACTGGGGAGCCGATTTGAGACCACCTCCAAACTCTCTTCTCGCCAGGGAAGCCGATTTTCTCTCTTCCTCGAGATCAGTGTCGAGGGTGCTTCCGAAACCCATGTCCTCAAACCTCGACCATGACGCGTCTTGGGCCGAAGAGGTGGGATCGGTCACGCTTGATTGGTTCGTAGACGAGATGCACTTCAGTACACGGACACACTCGTCAGTCAAAGCCCGGAGGGGATCTTCAAAGCTGGCGAACTCCTGGAGATGGTGGTCACTATCCCGATATTCAAAGTTCTTGGCGCGGCGTAGAAGAGCAAATGGAGTGGGCGAGACGGTGTCGACGATCATGACGACCTTGGTGGTTGAGACTTGGAGGAGCGTGGGCGTCTCTGGCGGATACTCGGTAGCTTGGACCAAAGTCTGAAGGGCAATAGGCAGGGTAGAAATACCGCCCATTCCACGAGTTTCGGGGGACAAGGAGCGTAGATAAGCAAAGAACAGATGGCTCGTCGCATCCGCCGCAGTGGACCAGTTGTTGTATGCCGCCTCGAATCCATTTCCGGTATCCGTATGCTCGAATGCCCACCAGCCAGCATACCGCGAGAGCTTTCGTCCTCCGAGACCGTTGGATTTGCCATGAGCTGCGATTGCGGTGAGAAGGTCGAAGAAATCGAAGATGATTTGGCTGCGGGCGTCCGAGTCGACACTGATAGGAATGAAGGTGGAGAAGGCGTCGGGAGCAAATTGGGAGTCTATTGTTCAATCAGCATGTTTCCTTACTTGCACTTAGCGAGAGGAAAGGATGGATTGCGTACCTTGTTCGCCGACCTTGAAGAGCTCATAGGCTTCCCAGGTAACAACTCCTCCAGGGAGTCTGCTCCAGCACCATTTCAATACACCGCACAAGACCTAGATATCCGTGTGAGTCGAGGCGGGCTGTGGTCAAATGGCGGGTCGACTCACCAGTGGGTCTGTGAGCCGTAATTCTTGCGCCAACGCCTCGCCGCTGAAGGGAGATCCTCTCTCGACCGACTGATTGAAATAGTTGCGGACGAAGGTTCGGGCAGCGCTGGCATCGGAGCTGGGGCGGAAGGGTAGGAGGAGAAATGGGGTATGGAGGGCTGTTGCATTGCCGAGCGGCGATCAGCATCAATGATTCGAAAGAATGCACGACCCCTCGGACAGAGGAAGGGAGGCGGGGTGGAACATACCGCGCGCTTTCAATTCCTGAGTGCAACCTCGAAGAAGCTCATGAACTTCCTCCGGGGCCACTTCCGTTCGCTGCCACGCGTCGGTCCATGTGGGTTTAGCGGGCCCCGAGTCCTCGACTATGGGGTTTTTGGGGGGCTTCTTCACAACATTGGAGTCTTTACTCCGAAAGACACGGGTGAAGAACGGCATGTTGCCAGCAGGTGCACACCCGTCGAATCTGGCGAAGGGGACAGAAGTTAGCAGAGATGGACCGGACGGGCCAGCACGGGGCCGGTATTTTTTCCTTTCCCAAGTGGGCACCAACACAAATCAATGAATCGATCGATCCAGAGGGTCCAACCGAAAGAGGCAAAAACCCACGATTTTCCAATGAACCGTGCGAGAATCCCGGATTGGATGCAGTAGCAACAGAAGGAAAGATGTGAAACGAAATGAGGGTAGAGGGGAAAAAAAAAGACAAGAGGAAAGTAATGGGAGGAAGGCGACGCAGTGGACTGGTACAATCCGATCAATCCAAGACTGCAAGTCACGGCGAAAAGCAGTTAGGCGCAAAAAAAGAGAACAGCAAGCACATTCAGGTGGCAGAGGGATCGACTGCAGCAGAGGGCGGACAGCACGTCTAGCGTGCAGTAGCAGCAGCAAGTCGGTACCTGGTCAATGGATCAGGATGGAGAGAAGTGCTCTACATGAAAGGGACAAGGATTGACCGAAGAAACGAACAAGAAGGGCAAAGGAAAGGGAGAAGGAGAAAAGAATGGAGGTGAATGAGGAGAGAGGAGGAGAATACAGAGGAAGATGAGGTGGTGATGATGAGGATCTACTGGATGGACTCGTTTCAGGGGGGAAATCCTAATACACGCCAAAACACGTCGGGTGCCATGGTTCACTCGCCCAAGCGGAGATCGAGGTTTCCTCGTTCCCTTTTCGATGATTATGATAGTTCTGGTCTTTTCGGGACAAATTCCTAGAAGTGCCATCCTGTTCAGTCGAATGATTCCTGGACCTGAGACTGTGCTGGTATGCACTTCCCAGAAGGATGAATACCGCAGTAGTCATCTGGAGAAAACACACCCTAAAGTTAATCCCAAGTGCAGAGGACGCTAAAGACCGCCATCTGGTCCCTTTGAACGGGTAGTCATTAGCCCCGACCACAGCCTAGACACCAATGAAAACGATTCTGCCGACCGGTCCGAAGTACGTGGGAATCATGGAAGTATAACGTGTTGCAGGCGGGTGTGACAATGTGGTGCGATATGACCCCTCGAATAGTACTCCGTATGGTCCCCTGGATTCTCCACCAGTCTCCAAGATAACACCGTTAGTGGATGATTCTTATTCATCTGATCTCAACCGATCGGACTGCGACCAGACCAGAACGGATGATCAGGGGCTGAACCGGGGTGTGGCGGTGGCTGATATTGAGGCCTTAGGCATCTTTCTGGGCATTCTTATGATCCGTTCATACTCTGTAGGTATCCTCAAGAGGCGGTAAGGTATCCAGCTGCGTTCACCGATGCGATTCGTCTTTCCTGTAAGCGATTCAATTCCTGCAATGGCCACATCCACTATTGATTCGGTGGTGGACCTGCAGGAAGATGACAGAAAGCCAAATCGAGCCATGTTTCTTGACGTGGATCGTGCATCATCGAAATCAAAGTTAGGGTTCCGCGACCAGAGTCACCAAAGGAGCAAATCAAGGATGGCAGGAAGCTACCTATGTAGTAGGAAGGTTGTAGGGAGTGAGGGTGGAAATCACAACACGCACGAAAGGTCAAGGAACGAGAGTCTATTAATAGCGCGGCTATGGCGGCTAACAGGCCCCCCTCCTAACCGCCCAGAGGCTGAGAAACCCGCACCGTCGTTGTGTCTATCTTTAGAATCTTCTGCACTTCCCGCGTGTTGCCATCCATTCCTCCCATCCATCCATCCTCTTCACGCTTGTTTTCCATCCCCAATTTGCCCTTCGCCTCTTCTCTTCCCTCGGCTTTCTCTCGCCTGCTCATTGTCTGCCGTGCCTGAGGCTGTTCTGTCCTTCGTTGTGCTGTTGTGACCCCCTTGGGCCCTCGAGCTTCCCCCTCGTCACCACGCGCTCGCCCCCAACCCAGCCCTCGTAACCCCATCACCCCTCCTAATTTTCTCCCTTATCATCCCCGCTCAGTAGAGGGACTGGGCTATCTTTGCTTCAGGGGTGGGAATTCAAGAGTTCCGAGACTATTACAGGGGCAAAAAAAAAATTACTTACACAAACACGAGTCTTTGTACTCGAGGTCGCGAACTCTCCGGGGTTTCTGTATCGCACCGTCATTTCCCAGCAGAGCATCATCCATCGCTCTAGCCTTCCCCATTCAACTGACAACCTTCCGTGTCCCGGTGTAATACCGCGATACATCCTTCCTCATGGGTCGCAGAAAGATTGAGATCAAAGCGATCAAGGATGATCGCAACCGTTCAGTGTAGGTCCTAGCGCTCGCAGATCCATGGAAACTGAAGACTAACGTCATCTTGCTTCACTCGCCAGGACGTTTCTGAAACGGAAAGGTGGTCTGTTCAAGAAGGCACATGAGCTCGCGGTCCTGTGTTCGGTAGACGTCGCTGTCATCATCTTCGGCCACAACAAGAAGCTCTATGAATTTTCATCATGTGATATGCGCGAGACGTTAACTCGATACCAATATGTATGTCTGCGCTTTGCGACCCCTTTTGCGCTCTGCTAACCGACTCGTTGCAGTGCGGTGCCCCCCACGAACATAAAGGCCCCGAGGACTTCAATGGTAAACGCGACGATGATGATGACGAAGACGAGACCACACCTGCCCCCGAAGAAGTACACCAAACGCCTCCCCAAAATGCTCCTCCGATGATCCCCACCCATGTTCCCACTCACCCCGGTTTTCAACATGTCAATCATGCTCCTTCTGCCTCGCCTCCGATCGGGAACGGTATGCAATTTGACCCTCGTCACGGCACCCCTCAACCGCAAGGAGTATCGAGGCCATCATCAAGGACACATTTGCGTCGGGTTAGTTCGAATATCGGCGCGCAACAACATCATGGGACGCCTCCACCACCTCCACCTCCTCAGAATGGTTTCACGTATATGCCTAACCCCTCCATGTACAACCCAAACATGCAACAAGCACCTCGACCGGGGCAGTTCGCCCACTACGCGCACCCACCTCCGGGCGCACATCATCCACCCCAGCATATGACTCCGCAGGCTATGCCTTCTCATACGATGCCTCCTCAATCCATACCACAGCATCTTCAAGCCCCGCCGCAGCACATGCAACGGCATCCCCAGCATCCACATGTTCTCGCACAGCAACACGCTCCCATGGCAATGTCGCAACCGCCTCATCCATCAATCCCGCAGGTCCCTCACGCATTCTTGCCAGACCAGGGTAGAAGCTCGATGCCACCGTCGTTCGCATCTGAGCAACAACAACCGCAGCGAACAGTATCATTACCCGATGGTTCTACGGAGCAGATGGCAGGCCCAACAAAAATGGAAGGAAGCCAATCACCTCCGCACCAAAGGTCTCTGTCCTCTAAATCGCGCAGTATATTTACCCCTATTGATGATCGCGGTTCCGTTCTCGCTCGACATTTCGGTGTCGGTCCGCCTTCGTCGCCTCCGCAAGTCAAAGCCGACAACTCCCAAGGAGGAGCCGATGAGAGCAAACATTCCGCCCAGACCACGGCACCCCCACCTCGCCCTCCGACAGACGTGCCGCGCCCACCCTCAGTAGCGGATATAAAACCGCCCGCCCGCACGAACAGCGGCCAAATAGCGTCTAAACGGCCACAACTGAAGGTGCAGATACCCAGCGAAAGCTCCGATCGTGGGAGTGCGACTGCAGACTCGTCGTCGCGTGATTCAGCCGGGAATAAGACGCTCACGCCCGCCAAAGCAAATCCGGATGGTAGCCATTCGGGCGTCGTGCTACCACCGCCATCTCCTTCAGCCGGTGCAATTCTCAGTGCTGGGGCGCAAGGGCCGCCGAACCCGTTTGCGAGACCGCCTCCACCTGGTGCAGCGACTCAGAACAACAGTTCATACAATAACAACAACATTGAGACCCCGATATCTGCGCTCCCGAGCCGTTTCGTGTCAGATGCTCTTCTACCCTCACCGTCGAGTTTCTTCCCTGAATGGGGCTTTGGTCGCTCAGGCCCGGACAGCAATATGCTTCCCAGTCCGCTGACCTTCCCAACACCAGCCGCACCGAGCGGACCAAGCTTTGCCCGGGAAGACGAACAGGACAAGAAACGCAAAAGTCCAGATAGCGGATCCAATGCCGAAGGAAGCGCGAAGAAAGCAAAGACCTGAAAATTTATATTGTGAATTAACACTAATGATCTGACTGGGTCGAGTCCTCTGCATTGTTGGATTGTATGTCCCATGTCTGTCTCAAATATGGCATCTTGTGGCGTTTAGGAAGTCGAGGGTAACTGATCTGTCTGGGTTGAGAGGATTTCTTGGACTGTATCGGTCCAAGCCTTTCCTTCATTGTGGATTCATCTCTTTTCAACGTTATACCCCTTACTTTTCTTTCCCTTTACTTCTTCGGTTTTTTCCCAACCTGTAGTTCGATTTGTTTGATATCTTGAGATTGTGACTATATTTCATCCATGCCTCGGCGTGATGGGGACAGGCCGAGTGCTATATGTGATATTTTACTTTGTGATTGTTTTCTGGTGTGGCGTTTTAATCTCTCTTGATTTGACCTGTATATAATTCTGTTCGACTAGGAATGCAATCATGATGCATCGTTCAGCTGCTGTCCTATGCAATACTGTCGTAAGAGGGTGTGGTCGATTCTTCATATCCAAATCTTGCACGATCCAAGATCCACAACGGCCAGGACATTTTAGGAGATTATTTCCATTAGCTTCTATTATATGTATCTCATTAGACCAATGAGACGTAAATATATACGTATTAATCGGGGGAATAGTCCAGAAAGGGAGGAGGCAGAAGACAGGATCAAGCTCCCTCCTTCGGCTCGGGGGGCTGGCGCTCCGCGCGCTGCGCGGCAAGGATCTCCTGTCTTGCGCGCTCCTGTTCCTGCAGACCGGTCTTGGTGACGGTGTGGGACTTGCTCAGCTCGATGTGGCGCACGAACAGGGTGAGGATGAAGCCGAAGCCGGCGATGGCAGTGTAGAAGATCCACATGCGGCTGAGGGCGAAGGTGTAGGCGTCGAGGATGACGGCGCGCTGGTCGGCGGGCAGGGAGCGGATGAGGTCGCTCTGGGAGCCGGAGAAGCCGTTGGCGATGGCGTGGGCGTTGTCGGGACCGAGGGCGGCGGCGACGCGGGGCATCTGCTGAGCCAGGACGTTCTGGTAGACGACGGTGCCGAGGACGGTGGCGATGGCGGCGGAGGTCTGGCGCAGGAAGCCGAAGGTGGAGGTCGCGGTGGCGACGTCGGAGGGGTGGATGTTGGCCTGCAGGGCGACGAGGGGCGCCTGGAAGTTGGGGCCTGTGCCGATGCCGCTAATGATCTGGTAGATGATGATGCGCGGCCAGGAGGCGTAGGGCTTGAGGTCGATGAAGAGGCCGTAGCCGATGGTCATGAAGAGCATGCCGCCGATGATCAGCTCGCGGTAGCGGCCGGTCTTGCGCATGACGAAGCCCGTGGCGGCGGAGACGACGGAGAGGCTGAGCACGTTGGGCAGCACGTACACGCCGCTGAGGATGGGGCTGGCGAGGAGGACCGTCTGGAAGTAGAGGGGGAGGTAGTAGGCGCCGGAGATGAAGACGAACGAGTGGCAGAAGCAGATGAGCAGCACTAGGCAGTTGTGCCAGTTTCCGAACAGCCGCAGCGGAATGACCGGGTACCGCGCGATTTTCCACTCGTTCAGCATCGCGATCACCCATGTGACAATGCCGAAGATGATGAGGCAGATGACAGTGGGGGAGGCCCACGGGTAACTGACACCGCCGAATTCGAGACCGAAGAGGAACATGACGGTGCCGCCGATGATGAGCAGCGTGCCAGACCAGTCAATGGCGCGGATACCGGCGAGCAGGGGTGTTTTGCCGGATTCAATCTTCAGGAAGAAGAAGAGGATGACGAAGGAGACGCCACCGATAGGGACTGGATGGGTTAGTATTGTGTGATATATAGGTATATGACGTGGTCAACGTACGGTTGATATAGAAACACCACCGCCAGGTGACATTGGTAGTAAACGCGCCTCCGATGATGGGGCCTAGAGCACCGGCGATGGCCCAGGTGGTCCCGAATAGACCGTAGTACATTCCTCGTTCTCTGCGCTGGTATTAGCATGGTTCTTCCCACAACTAGGGGTGCTACGGCTGATGCACCTGACGCTGAATAGATCCGAAACACTGATGTTGGCGAGAACTATGATTCCTCCACCGCCAATACCTTGGAGGGCTCTGCCCGCCAGGATCATGGGGAGGTTCACTGCCAACGCGCAGATCAGACTCGCCACCAGAAACACCGCATTGGCAACGAGAATGATGGGCTTTCGGCCCCAGATATCACTGATCTTGCCCCATAGCGGGACACAGGCTGCGTTAGCCAGCATGTAGGCGGAGGCCATCCAGGAATAACCACTCTCGGAGGCATGAAAGTGAGCGGCCATGGTTGGCAGGGCTGTCGAGACGATGGTCTAGAGGAGATCGTCAATAGAGAGTGAAGATAGATGATCATTTCGAGCAACCTACCATATCCAAGGCGGCAAGGAACAGAACCATCTGCAGGCATGGGCATGATTAGCATCTGTAGGCGTCCACTGACCATATACTATCGGGTTCACATACACAAAGCGCAAACATTACAATAAAAACCTTCTTCTTGCCCAGCTTCTGGGCCTGGGACGGCACCTGCGATAGCGGTGCGCCGGTGACGACCTTCTCGACTGGCGCATCGCCATTGTTCTGGTCCTCTGACAGTCGAGCGACGGAGTCGGAATTGGCCGAGGGATCTCTGGATGTGGATTCACTCTGCGGCACAGAGGATTTCTCTGCGGGGGTGCTTTGATGGTCGTCTGCGGAGATGACCGTGGAGCTGTGATGGTCCACTTCGGCGATGGGCTGCGACGCCATATTGCTTGGTAGGTAGCGCAGGCAAAGGTTTGGCAGAGGAAGTGACTAGTGTAGTCTTATGTCCACTTCTTCAGGGAGCAATTCACCGCCTGAGTGAGTCAATGATCAATCTTTTCCAGATGGCGGGTAGAGCCGACGGCTGCAGAACTGACAGGAAATGAGGTGTGACGGCACAGAACATTCCAACACGGCGAAGTCAACACAAGAAATGGCCGTTATGCGCGAACAGACATGCTGGCGATGGAAAGACGAAACGGACAGATCTTGGTGAAGAGGAAAACAAGAAACGAGACAAGCAAGAAAAGTTTCTGGCATTAACTAATAGACTCGCGCCTCGCCCTTGCGTAACTCCGACGCCCCGGACTTAAGCCGACACGAGTGAAGATCGGCCGTCTTGATCGGAGATGTTGGGTAGATAGACTACTACGTATGACTCCAACCATCTGCACCCAAGCATCTATATATCAACCCCGTTAGATGGCATGCGGACGATGCTTGCTTTTTCTTCCCTTTTGAGCATTGACCGCGTGGCCTGCAAGACAAAGTTGACTCGATCGGGGTATGCGCCACGCATGCCCCGATCCGTTGTTTCCAAGGGATACGAGATGATACAGTGGTTAGATCGACGGGCTATTTTCGTCTAGAACTATGATACGGTAGAGTAAACGGGTATAATCTGTATGACCAAAGAGCAAAATCACCAGAAACAGAAATAAGAATCATCACCAATGAACCAGCATCCCTTCCACCGCTCTAATCCTGCAGCTGTAGGATTTCTGCGCTGCGTCAGTCTGGGACCTGCATGCCATCTTAAACCGGAAATACCCAGGGGTGTCCACTCACCAGTCAAAAACTCCTCAAAGCTCACCGTGATATACCCATCGCGGTCGTCATCGTACCGCTTGAACACGTCCGTCATGCGACGCAGACTGATACACGCTTGAACGAACAGATCGAAGCTCATGCCCGCAGGCCCAGGTCCCTTTCCAGGCCCATTCATCTGCCTCCCCTTGCTTTCGAACGTGGTAAACAGCACCGACACGAACGGCTGGCTCAACCGATACCCGAAGGCGACCAGCGCATCCTCGAACTCGCGCAGACTGATGCGCCCGCTGCGGTCAACGTCGAACCGGTCGAACAGTTCCCGCCACGCGGCAAGGTACCGCCACAGCGACACAAACTCGTCGAACGAGATCGTCCCGCTGCTGTTGCGGTCGAACATGCGGATCATCATCTTCACGGTCTTCGGGTGGAATGAGGTGTAGTCCCCATTCACCAGGGCCGATCCCAACTCCATCTCCGTGAGCGAACCGGAATGCGACGAGTTCGCCGCGCGGAACAGGGGGAAGAGCTGTTGCGGGTCATCGTTGGGCATCGCCAGCGAAGGCGGCTGAGGCGAGCGAGGGGGGTGGGAGGATGGAGGCGGTCGGTTGCGTATCGGTTGCGAAGGGGGTGGTCCGAAGCCATAATTTTGAGGCGGCGGAGAGGGGTGTAATAGGTGTGTGCGACTTGGGCCTGGAGGATGTCCTCCGGTGGGAGGGAGAGGTTTGTTATTGTTGTAGACGGGGTGGCCTTGCCCGGGACGGGGTGCCGGCGCACTGTGGTATTGGGATGATGGGGCATTGGAAACAGGGATCCGCGGGGGAGCACTGCTCGTCGACGGATTGTGAGGCGCTCGAGGAGGCTTGCTTCCGGAGTTGACTTGCATCGCACCGATCATCTGAGCCACCTGGTTGAATATATTATCAGCCGCGGGGAGGTAAATTCATGGCAGTTAGATCATCCCGTACCTGCTCAGGCTCAGCATGCCTGCATTCAGTTTAATCGTGGTCAGCGATGCCCTGTTCCATCCGGATCAACTCTGCGACTTACGCTGGCAGCGCGTCTGGGTTGTAGGACTTGTTGTACGCCATGGTTTGTCTGGCTACAGCTGACGTAATGCGAGCTGAGCCTGGGGGGAGAGATTCAAACCGGCGCGTCACCGGGAGAGGTGGGAGAAGGAGTGACACGAGCAGAAGAAGGGGTGTGGAGAGTAAGAAAGAGGAGGATAGGATCAGGAGGTAAGAAGAGGCGGTCGTGGAGTCAGGAGGGATTCAGAGTTGGCTAGTTTCTGCCCATCGTTCGTTTAGCAAGACGACGTTCGTTTTGATTGCGGAGCCGTGGGGCGGTGGTTCACCACAACTAGCACTGCAGCCGAGCGACAATCATCTACTCAGGCTGAGATCATTGATAACCATTCAGTGAGCATGATGAAAAGGCGCTGATGGGTCGTTCGGAAGAAACGGGCAGAGTCAAGACTCGGAGGAAGCAGAAGTTCTGCAAACAGTGGCTCAGCCCTATCGATTGGCTAATTGTCCGTGGTGGAGCTTAAGGCTGTTCTTTGTATACAATGAATGTCATTTACCACGTGGTCTCAACATCAAGTATGTAGATTATTAGGTGCTACTGAACGATCGCGTCATTCTCCTCCGATTGCTCGCGTAGGATCTCCTTGATCTCTCCCCATGCCTTCGCCTGGAATTCCTTCCCCTCATTGCCCGTCGTCAACGCGGTAGATTCACTGTAGTTCGTCAGTCCAGTCATCTTCAAAAAGCGGGAGAGAAACATACTCCAAGTATCCATCACTCCGCCAGCATTTCCCATGTGATTCCAACCCCTGATACGTCGCACTGACCAGCGACCGACTGCCCTCCTCCGTCGTGCGGGCAAACATCTTATACACCAACCAGACTAGCCATCGCTCATAGAAGCGATTATACTGTCGGCCGAGGGAGGACTTGCAGAAGCCCGGGCTGATGGTGTTGATCACCACCGGTACAGTGCCGTCCTCATTCCGCATCAAGCCAGCCAATGTCTTCAGAACATACTCCAGCATCAGTTTCGAGATGCCATACTGCGTCGGTCCCCGGAAGTGCCGTGGGTCATTCAAATGCTTCAATAACGGTCCCTCCGTCCGAAGACTCACGGCCTTAACGCGGACAAACTGCTGACTCGACACAACAGAGAGATGGGTGGGATTTGCCACGGACGAGCTCTCCTTCAGTTTGGGAAGGAGGAGAATTGCCAAGAGGGACGTGGATAATGTATTGACCTGCAATGTTTCTTCCCATCCCTCGGCGGACACGGTGTAGTCCCGGTTCCACAGGCCAGCATTCAGCAATGCGACATCCAGCTGTCGAATTTCCGCATTGACGCGACTCGCGAATGTTTTCACGCTTTGGAAACTGTTCATCTCCAACTCCCATACTTGCACCACGCCGGCGCGGTTGGTGCGTTGTTCCAGTTCGGCTTTGACTGCTTTCCCCCTTTCCAAGTTGCGACTGCCGATGATGAGCGACTCAACTCCCAGGTTGAGGAGCTTGATGGCGGCTTCAAAGCCCAGTCCGGCGGTCGCACCCGTTAAAACCACCGTCTTGCCAGCAAACGAGACTGTGGGCTCAGCTGGTGGGCTGTACTGCGTCCGCAGAAGACGTACTAATCCCGCCATGATGGAGCTGGATGCGAGCACCAAATTTTAGTGGTAGAAGCACCGAATGATATGGCGGCAATGGAGGTTCTTTCTAATTGATGATATTCAAAAGTATGATGGTATCGTCGAAAGAGCCATCTCCTTTAGCACTCCACCGTGACAACTGCAGTTGGGTTGACGATTGGCTCTAGTCCCGACCGACGGCGTCTTGGCAGCCCCGCTGGACATGCACGAAATGGAGCTTGGGTATTCTTCGGATAGGAGGTCCCCACCCGATGTCGGACAAGGAGATGGATGTTGTACGAATACGGAGTCTTGCTGCATAGCATGAGTGGTGGTCGCCTCGCTTTTTTGCTATTCACACCTTCTTGGGAGACACTGACACTGCCGCTCCCTTACATTCGTCGGCACTCGTTGTCAAGGGATGATCCTCTTGTATGACGAGACACAGTGACCGATGTGGCAATTACTTGAACACTATTCGATGGATATTGCATCAACTGACGCCATTCAAGGTGAATAATCAGAGGAAAGGATGATCGTGATTGTAGCTGGAGAACAATAACCCACTGATCACTCTGGAAGACCCGGAGAGAAACAAACAAGACAAACACATCAGTGACTTGTGCCTCGCCCGCCAATTCCTTGTGCTCTCATGTCACCCGATAGCGGCTTGTACAGTTTCCCTGTGGCAGTGGTTTTGGTGTCTTCCTATCTTTTTCTTTTAGCAATATACCTAGATTCTTCTTTTACCACGTTGGCCTCCTTTTGCGACTGATTGTTCCATCGATTGGACGATCTTTTCACATTGCGGTGTAGTAAAAGTCGACATAGATTGCATATACATACACTCGAGAGCCATTCGACATGGCTTCCAATGGACCAGATGGCCGAACATGGCGCAATTACTTTCCGGAGGGGGATCTCTGGGTGTTTGGTTACGGGTACGTCAAGTTTGGCTGATACTGGAACAAGGCTAACCTAACCCAGGAGTTTGATCTGGAAGCCTCCCCCACATTATGGTATGCTGATTCAAGTATCTCGAGCTTTCCAGCAGCTCCAACACTAACCTCTGAACACAGATCAGAGAGTCCCCGGGTATATCAACGGCTATGTTCGACGGTTCTGGCAGGCCAGGTATACCACTCCTACCCTACTGAACCAGACCGACATCTAACTTATAGCCAGCACCGACCACCGCGGAACCCCAGAGCGCCCAGGACGGGTAGTAACCGTGATCGAGCGGCAGTTCTGGGAGACGCTGAATGACCCCGTACGTGCACAAATCCCCGCAGCGCACTGGACCGCACCTTTCCACCATTGCACATGCTCACCCGCCGCAGCTAGCCCATCTCGAAACAACAGAATCATCCTCATCGCGCGTTTGGGGCGCCGCGTACCGTATCCCCGCTTCGCACGCTGAGGAAGTTCACGACTACCTCGACGAGCGCGAGATCGACGGCTACACCGTGCACTACACGCCGTTCTATCCGTTCACTGACGGTCATGCGGTCGCGGACGCAAAGCCCATCACCTGCATGGTGTATATCGGGCAGCCGACGAACCCGCAGTTCCTGCGCGACCCTGCGCGTCGCGAGCCGCAGGACGTCGCCGAGGTCATCAGTCGCGGCTGTGGGCAGAGCGGTAAGAACACCGAGTACCTATATCTCCTTGAAAAGGCACTGGAAGGTCTCGGGCTGGGGACGGCCGATGGACACGTTACGGATCTGGTACGGCGGGTGAAGGCTATCGAGGGGGTTGAGGAGGGAGCGGCGGACGAGGAGCAAGCGGAGAGGGATTTGGCGAAGTGCCTTAGTCGGTCGGAGCAGGAGGCGCATCGTGATTTCGCGGCTGAATAGGGGGGATTTTATGGGCACTTAGGGTGATCATGATGCATGGAGGATGAATGGCTATAGACATACGATAGATTACATGGACATTGATGATTCATAAAGCGATGAATGACGCATAATATGCAATATCAACGAGTTGGATGTAACTACCTAACTAGCTCGGCCGAGAATAGTCGTGAAATTCATTATCCACCATCAAATTGATCTTCTTTCCTGCAATGTCCATAGGTATTCGTATCTCATGACTCAAGAGAAGAGAGGAAAACATATTGAACAGAAGCTCCACACCCTGGCTAACCAAATGCGAGGAGCATGGTGCAGCGTGGTCAAGCGTCAGGGCAGGGCATGGAGCTACAGCGGGGGTCAGATTTACTGGCTGCGCCAGTCTAGAACAGAGTGCGTTAGTAGGTCGTCAAGAAAGGGTTGGCGACAAGGCTAGGATGCTTACCACCGCTGTACGCGCCGCCTATGTCATAAATTAGCATCGGGCACCCCAGTCATCAGTTCAAGTCGGAGATAGCACTCACCATATCCTCCAGGGCGACCGCCGCTGGCGTTGTAGCCACCGCGGCCGTGGAAACCACCGTCACCGCCATTGCGGGGACCAGTGCGCTCACTGGCGAAGTCGACACGGATGGTGCGGCCATCGAATCTGTCTTTGTAAATTTTCAATCCGGATGGGGAGGTCGCGAAGGCGAGTGGTGAATCGCGGATGGTTTAAAGAAAGATAGAATGCTCACTCCTGGTTGTTCAGTTCGTTGAGGGCAGCGTCAGCCTCCTGGGGGTTGGTGAAGGTGACGAAACCGAATCCACGGCTACGGCCAGTATCGCGGTCCTTGACGACAATCTTGAGTTCGATGGTCAGTCAGGAGTGTTTACACAACTAGAGTTTTGATGGAGAAGACTCACCGCCTGATCGACAGTGCCGAATTTTTCAAAGCCAGCACGGAGACTCTCATCAGTGGTGTGCCAGGCAAGGCCGCTGTTTGTGCGATTGGCTTGGTTAGTTGACCCGATGGCAATACAGCGGGGTAAAGAGAGCGAAATGGAACGACATACCCAACGAAGAGCTTAGACATTGTTGATGTGAGGGGTGAAAGAAGGCGGAAAGGACTGTTGGGAGGGTATTAGTATTGAGCAAGAGATGAAAGCAGAGACTTCACAACAGAGAGGATGGGTGAGAGAAGAGGGAGAAGGGGAAGAGGTGAGAGAGGGAAGGGGGGAAAATGTGGAAGAGGGGTAACACTAGGGGGGAACCCAGAAAAACAAAACCAAACACAAATAAATTAGTCAGGAAAATACCTTGGGAGTTAGGAAAGTCGGGCGATTAGGGACTAGGAGGTGAACGTGTGAGGGAGATGGAAGAAGAGTGGTAGCAGGAGGAGGACGAGAAAAATAAAGTGATCGATAAGCTGCGCAGGGAGATACGATCACCCGAACTTTACCAGCAGCAGAGACTTTTCCAGCCTGAATTTCTTCTCCCGCAGAAAAAAATAGAAAAAAGCGGGGAGGGGGCGATAAAGAGCGTGTGCGAGGGTGCGATTGGAGGGGGGATGCTGCACGGGTGGATAAGATTCGTTTAGATTTAGGTACATTATTAGATGCATAATTCGTTTCTTCATGTATCCTTCATGTATCCATTCTAGTTGTCTACTAGGTATCTACTACTAGGTAAATACCTCTATGTCTTCGGAGAGGAATGACTAACGTGGTTGATGCGGAATGGAAGGACATGCGACATGCGTATCCCAGGCAGGCACACCTTCCTGTTATGACACCACTGCCTCACTCGCCTACCTGCCTACCTATCCAGTACCTTACGTAGGTAGCTGCCTATCCAGCTACCTGCGAGGCAGGTACGCCAATCAGAATGCCACAGTCACAATCACTCTTGACTTTCATCCTTCCGTCAACAATCCACTTCGGTCCACAGTCTCCACAATCTCCGCGTTGTCAGCGGCGTCTGGATGGATACCTACAAAGGATCTTCCATCTATAGCTGGTTAGCCGCAATTGAGACCCCTGAAAGCTCGCCACACCATGGACAATGGGCCGATAATCATCTCTCGCCCACTGGCATCAATCCAAGTCCATATACAGGTGATGGGCAGTGTTCCCACAGTAACAAAGTTAAGCATGGCTTCTCTGTAGCTGTGAACCAGCAAGCACCGACGCTGGGCGTTCTCAATGGCACTAACGAGCAAGAGAAACAACATTGCTACGAGCGGAGACCGCGTCACAAAACCAAATCAGACCGCTATGAGTACAAGGGCAGGGCATCTGCCAGAGGCTGGCATCGATCCTCCAGTAAGCCAAGACAGCGCTTATCCAGAGCCAGGAAACACACGATCAACGACCACCTTCATGCCTTCAATGTCCCCACAAAACGGTTAACGGTGCGTCTCTCGTTCAGTATACCGAAGAAAAACCAGACACTAACAAAATGTTCTAGCTCCTCTCTTGTACGGCGACCGGGATTTTTGGAAAGGGAAAGGCTTCCTCTCCGGTGAGGACTAGTCTCCAGAAGCACCTTTCAGCACCAGTCCAGAGCTTTTCCGAAGTGAACTTTCTTTCTCACTATCAGCCTCAACACAACTTCGAGGAGGCATGTGTGACTCCCCATGCTGTGGATGGAGCCGACCAATCCCAAAGGGGGTGGGCCACAACGGTCAGATTAGAGCAGGACAGCCTCTATCAGTCCCTCGGCAGTCAGTTTAAGGATACCGCTGAGTGTCCAGTCAGGCGCACGCTACCCCATTCATCAGTTATACAGTGTAACAAACTAAAGTTTCAGGATTTAGATAGCTGCCAGATATCGGACCATGGAGTTCTGGACATCGCCAAACATGACAGTGACAGAAACAACAGGAGGGACAATGCTCAAACGCCAAGTGATCTGTATGAGATGTGTACCAAACAGCTTCTGGATTTTGACCTCGATGCGCAACCCACCGCGCTGAATTCAGTGGCGGAGGACCTCACTCTGGAACGACTCAAAGATATCCTGAAAGAACGAATGAAAACTTGGGATCAAAATACCAAAGGTTTACCCGAGTCAGACGACCAACGTCAAAGCCCGGATTGCCGAAAGCGCTTCAGTCTTCGCCTATCGATTCAGAGTCTGACGCGATTCGGTCGTACAAAAAGCAGAGAATGCTCGGTCCGTCACCTGTAAAATCAATGGCCAAGACAGAAGGATTCCATGTGCCTAGCCATGACTTCGACCTTTATTCGCAAACATCAAGCGTCGCGGATGTACTGATTAGGGACCAGCAACAAGCCGAGCTTGAGACCCCGACCTTTTTTCCCGACCTAGAGGGGCCAAGTGCTACCGCGAGATCCGAATCGGGACTACTTGACAGAGCATCAGATGTAGATAAGAAGCTTAGGAGCACATTGCGGCTTGATGGTACAGAGGAGATCTGTTCTCAGACATTTCTTGCCGCGTATAGCATGATAATGCGCGACACCGGTGGCTGCTCCGGGCCGCAGTCATCGGGTGCCCTCTCCCATGAGAGCTGTACATGGTTGATCTCAGGCCATCAGGACGCTCATGATCTGGTGGATAATGCAGCATCTTTGATTGGATCAGGTGGAAACAAGCAAACTCGGGATTTCTTGATTTGCCAACAGCCAGGTGTTGCGACTGGATGCTTGGAGCTTGACCTGGGGAAGTTGGGTTCTACCTCTGTAAAGAGGCAAAGAGAAGTCCCATGGCATACTAATGATGCGAAAAGACAACAAGGCGATGTTTCTGATACGCTCGAGGGATTTTGGAGGAAATACCAGCTTCATTGGTGGACTCGGTTCGCTCTTGTGCCTGAAAACGGTTATATATATTTTTGATGTTGAGGGAGCGCATTTGGATTTGAAGGGGTTCATTGTTGGTCATCAACCGGAAATGTATTCAACAGAGAAGATACGCAGAGTATACGTGCTATCAGTTGGTCCGACTGGGTCAGCAGCGTGCAGAAAATATCGATTAGGTGGGAGTAACCATTCCTCTGGGTCCAAAGAGCAACAATTTGATTTACTCAGAGGCTCCAAAACAATCTCAATGATGCATTGTCCCGTTCCAGAAATGAGTCTGATAGGACGTCAATTGGCAGTAGCCCCAATTTTGGGTCGTGATGATCCTGCAACCCCCCAATGACTTTGGTCGAGTGATAGTACCTCGTCGAATATTACTAGACTGGACAATACTCAACGGCGTACCACCCTGGACTAGAGCGAATACACCGGGGATTAGGCACCTTCTTCAACGCTATATTCAATCACAATTCGACGCCAAAAAGAATCTCTAGATGGGGAAAGTTCTCTACCGACATCGATCTATATCAGGCGCGTTGGTATATTCAGAGCCGAGATATCCCGTCAGGGGCGAGACCCTGGAGCTCTCCACACATCTCGAACGATGTCAGATCCCGATCTACTTCCTGTCCTACAATAGGTAGTGTGTCACCACATTGATGATAGACCTACTCTCTTGGCGCAACCGACCTTCTATTTTTGTATCCCTACCGAAGTAGCTCAACACCACTAACGGAAATGACAAAAGCTGATAGATCACATCAAACGACACATCCGAGCGCCCTTTAAACTTTCAATCAATGCCGATCTGCAACCCGATAATCTGGCGCTCCGTCCCAAGCTCGGGCCAGAATGCAGACTGTGGCCTGTGATAGGGGCATCTTGTGGAGTTCGTCGTTAGTAGTGATGCTGCTGTGTGTCTATCTCCGGGAAAGGCACGGACAACCCGGCTGGTTGCTTCTGGCAGGTTATAGCCCTTCGCGCTATCCGGGATGAACATGTTCTACTGCTGAGTATGGATAGTCGCCTGGGCAGATTCAATAAAATTGAATTGGCAGGTTGTGTGATGCCCAACGTGGCATGGTTTAATAAGGAATAGGGATGATTGGAGTACTAGGCCTGTTCAACGGTTTGTCATTTCATGTATATAATTATGGGGCTTAGGCCCTCTCTGGTTGGAAGGTAGCTACCCAAAAGCCCTAAACTGTTGACCTTCGCGAATCTTACTCTGTGAGACAAAAGTACGTCCAGGATTAACAATAGCAAGCCGAAAGGTAACACACAATGCAATTGCTCATAAAGTCCCAAGCTGACACGATCCATAGAAAAAAGACATAACTTCATCTGAATGAACCTCAACGGCGTTCATTATCAAGTGAGGAATACAAAGCCCCCATTCAAAGACCACCCATTAATAATGGTCAGCATTGTCATGGCCGTTCTCTCTATCAACAAGGCGCTCAATCCGCAGTACATACAAATAGCGTCGCACCATGCCCTGCGGCCATGCTTGTTTCCCTTCGCCATCAAGATGTCGCCAAGGCGTCGGCCCAGAAAACTCACCCGGCGCAATCTCAGGCAGCATACCAGCAGGCCGGAGAATGTAAGTGCCAAGTATCCGTATATGGCGAGCCCAAGATTTGCAGTACTGAAACTGACATGACATGGTAGAGCCGCCCCAGACGCAATGTCAGCAACTGGATAGATCGCGTCGTCACAGAAAACGGCATCCGCTGGGGCCGATATGTCCTTGACAGGTCGCACTGGTATTCCGGCGACATAGAGGTTGACTTGCTAAACATCGAATTGACCGTTGCTGAGGCTATCATGCACGATAATGCGTCTCTTTCTTTGAAAGCACCAGATCCGAGCTGGCCTGATCGCCAGCTGAACCCTGAGATAGACTCTGAGGCGGCATTCCTCTTGGCCCCTGATGGAAACGGAGAAGTCAGCCTTTATGCCCAGATGGCAGCTTTGGGGTTTGCAGCTCGACGTCAGCAGCAACAGCCGCAGCCGCAGCCGCAGCCGCAATTGGAGCAAGGGAACGCTGTACAGCGCGGTGCCGGCGAGGGAGCCCAACATGGAATTACAGTAGACCAGGCAAGTTTGGCAGGAATGGGCGCGCAATTTGATACCAAGGTGGACGGAAAATGAGGCTTACTGGTTAGGTGATGAGACCTGCATGCAGGGCGCTGATCGCCTAGGCAGTACCACGACGGTGCGGCAGTTACATGTTAGAATGCTCGAAAGACTACCAGTGGAATTCAATAGGCTGCACTTGAAAAGAAACCCATGCGACGTGATAGCCAGGTAGGAAATTTTGTATTATATTGATAAGTGTAAGTGTCTATCATGCATTGAAGTCATGTATGTGCGTCGGAATGGATTATCGCACATTGTTCCGATAGCATCGAGTGTAAGGGATTCCGAGAACAGGCGTCCTTACTCGTCATCAGAACTGTAGAGTAGGTCGAGCCGCGCGAGCGCCCTCGTTTTTGAAAGCCCCATGGATGCTCGGTCTAACATGTACAGAATTGACGCGATGAGTGTCGATGCTCTCAGGGAACACCAATCTTCGGTGCACCAAACGGCAAGCCGTAATGGGGAGAGTGAAGGATAATCTCGGGA
This sequence comes from Aspergillus aff. floccosus IMV 01167, assembly GCA_001931935.1. Taxonomy (NCBI): domain Eukaryota; kingdom Fungi; phylum Ascomycota; class Eurotiomycetes; order Eurotiales; family Aspergillaceae; genus Aspergillus; species Aspergillus aff. floccosus IMV 01167. The sequence goes on along the minus strand of MSJE01000053.1, from coordinate 111,614 downwards.
TAACTGTCCACTATAGAAGCCGTACGTCCGCCGCAAAAGGGTATGGAATAGTCGAAAGGCCAAGTCTATCATATCATGCCGGAAGACATTATCATAGCGACGCCATGGCTTCAACGGCACCGGCTCCCTTGTGGAGCGTCGGATTGCTAACCACCACTTCGACGGGGTATTTCCATTCCATGAACCTTGTCCAACCTGGAGTGAAGCGGTTAGTTCACAGGTGCTTCGACATTGCATCTTCGGTACCATTCGCACGTACTCCAATAGGCGCATTTGCGGCCCAAATATTTCCCGATGAAAGGCACAAGCACCATCGTCAAAAGGAGCTCTAACTGCTCGATGCTTTCCCGCCATTCCTCCTCGGCATCGGAGTAGTCGTCCGACAGTGTTTCCAAGTCCGATGCGGTGGTGGACTCGGATGGAAGAGAAGCAACCTCATCGTCAGAAAGAGAGGTATAGGACTGGTCGACAGAGGAAACCATATAGGCCGAGGTCACGAGAGACGGGTTGGAGGCGGAGGGGGAAGGAGAGGCCATGGTGGAGAGATTGCGGGGAAGGAAGGTGGTATGTAGAACAGGAGGGAGACACGAAGAGGATGAGATGTGAGAAAAGCAGCAGGGGCCTGCCTACTGGGTGATCGTGTGATGAAGCATGGATTGCAAACCGACCCAAGATCGAGAGGAATGAACGTTGGATGGCTTCATAGAGTGGACCTTGTTGATGGGATCTGATGTAATCCAGGGGAGTCTAAATCACGTGAGAATAGTAGTCATTTTGCACGTGACGAGCGTGGTAATATTACACCTGACTCACTGCACGTGACCAGCACCCGCGATAACAGAAGTCGCCATCAGATTCCAGACAGGCGATACCTTTCAGCAAAAGAGTGCTATCCCAGCTCAAGAAACCATCTTGTCACCCTACGAAGTTGCTCATTGACCTTATTACGGTGGAGTGTGTTTCCTTTTCTCTCACAGCTTGAGATTCCACCATGGCGGAACCTGTACGTCACACCTGGTTTTCCCTTTACCGATCAAACCCTCCCACATTTTCTTCACTTTCATACCCTCCTCACTCTAGCAGCCCAACCTCCGTCCGCATTGCCACCCTACCCTGTTTCGTGAAAATCCCGCTGCGCTGGATTGTGCACGAAGCCTTCCCTCTCATCTCTTCACTTTTCCAGTTGTCTTGGGACACCGGAATTTTTTAATTTCGACACTAACCGATTGTCTGCGGGGCCGAATAGGTTGAACAGACCACCCAAAAACAACGCAAGTCCGTCGCATTCAGTGAGGGCGCAGTCATCATGGATACCAACGGCGAAGTGACAGAGGCTCCTCGTGTGGAGAAGCCCGAGACCGAAGGTATGTCGCCCATCGATCGTCGTTCCGTACAGCTGAAGAGCAGCGGCCGCGGGGAGAAAATTAAGGAGGGGAGGATAAACGGACATAAGGACCTAAAAGACTAACTTTCTTCTCACCCGACACAATAGACAAGTCCGTCGATGAAGTCACCGAACTCTTCAAGGGTCTGTCGAAAAAGAAGAAGACCAAGAAGCCCAAGGATGCCGAAGCTGGAGAGGGCGATGAGGCTCCCGCCGGAGATGGCGAATTCGACCCGACTGCTCTGAAAAAGAAGAAGAAGAAGACCAAGAAGGTGGACGCTGGTGATTTCGAAGCCAAGCTCGCCGAAGCCGGTATCGCGGAGGAGGGTGAGGAGAAGACGGAGGAGGTCCCCGAGGGCGATCTCGAGGCTGGAACTGGTATCTGGGCTCACGACGCCACGCAATCCATCCCGTACTCGCTGCTTGTCACCCGATTCTTCTCCCTCATCCAGAGCCACCACCCCGACCTGCTGTCCAGCGGCACCAAGTCGTACAAGATCCCGCCACCCCAGTGTCTGCGTGAAGGTAACCGTCGTACCATTTTCGCCAACATCGCCGATATCTGCAAGCGCATGAAGCGTTCCGACGACCACGTTATGCAGTTCCTGTTCGCCGAATTGGGTACCAGCGGTAGTGTGGACGGTAGCCGGCGCCTGGTCATCAAGGGTCGTTTCCAGCAGAAGCAGATTGAGAACGTCTTGAGAAGATACATCGGTACGTTTTCTTCATTGACATAACCGCACATTTCCAGTACTAACCAACAAACAGTCGAATACGTTACTTGCAAGACCTGCCGCAGCCCCGATACCGAGCTGAACAAGGGCGAGAACCGTCTGTACTTCGTTACCTGCAACTCCTGCGGTTCTCGTCGTTCCGTTGCCGCTATCAAGACTGGTTTCCGTGGACAGGTCGGACGCAGAAAGCGTACTGGTTAAGCGGTGTGATGGTGTTTCAGGGGGAATTACGATTGTGGATGTACCTTTTACGGCTATCTTTTGGCGGTTCATGACATTTTCTTTCCCCTTTTTCTTTCGTATAAAGAGTTTCTATTGATGTGGATGAGTATGTGATCTGGTCTGCAAGGAAAAAAAAAAGGCGAAGACTGAGAACCGAAGCTCTTTAGCATGCATGATAAGTATATGGATCCTTCTGGTACTTGGGTATGTTCAGTTTTGCGAATACCTAGCCAGTGCATTGTACGGGAATTGGATGTCCAGGATTATAGACAAATTGGCCTGAGCTTGGACTAAAGAGTATTTGGAAAAAAATATATCCTTGCATCTGCAAAAAAGAGCGTGATATCTTATGAGCAACCGAGCTCTGCTTACGTCCAGTGCAATCTCATCATGTGAGCCCTAAGTGGCTCATGCCATTCTTTCCTTTGTATCGTTTACAGGCGAGTAAAGTAGGGATCGGAAACTAGGTAATCTTAAGGATATGATCATACTATACCAAAATATCTGTAATCATAATCATCCCATCGCTGAAAAACATAGCCAAACCAAGTGCGACATCCAAAAAGATGTCCCTCACAACTAAGGAGCCGCTTGGGTTGCAACATGGGCTGCAAACGCAGCAACATTCCTAGTTTGCAGGTATACCGTTCCAGGGCCCGTGAACCGGCACGCAAGACCTTCAGCAGCACTGAACGTCGAGATGAGGCCACCCGAAGCCACTCTCCATAGCTTGTATGCGCAGTTCCATGCCACCAGGTGGCCATTGTCGACCAAATATTCTTCGCCCTCAGCAAGCTACCGAGTCCGTTAGCAGCATTTCTGGAAATCCTTCCAGCTGGTCACGTACGTCTTTCTTGATGATGGCACCGAAACTTTGGAGCCATACGAGGCCGACTCCAGACATTCGGTAGACGAAGAATCCCTCTCCCGAAAAGACACCTTTGGACAAACCCTGTGATTTTAAGTCCTTTTTGATGCCGCTTGTGGAGGCGAGGAAGGCGTCCCTGCCAGCACTCCATGTGTCAGACCCGGCCAGGCGCAGAACAATCATGTCGCCGAGGGTGGATGGAGCAAGCAGGAGCTCCCCAGGGCCAGTGAAGGTTGAGTATGACATGTTTCCAGTCAGAAACTTTTTGATATCGAATTTCACGCCTCCGCGGACCTGGATGGAGTACGACATTGCGACCATTGCGCCTGGTAGAGCGATTAGCATCCGCGCTTGTATTCTTCGGTCACTATATCGATAACGCATGTGGGATCGACTTTACCTGGCTTGGCTTCAATGGGGCATCCTGTAGCCAACTGCAGGGTAAGAATTGAGTTTGTGTCGCGGTGGCTGATTCTGTAGCTTCCACCGTTGAACGTTCCAACCTCATCTTGAGAGGTTGTGGTGATGGAGGGGGCGTTTTGAGATTGCACACTAGGCGCCCTGACAGGCTGGACAGCCGGAGGCGGCGTCTGCGGAGGCGGCGACACAGGGTTGGAGCCAAAGGGATTGATTCCAGTATTTGCGACAAAGCTTGCGTGACTGGTTTCCGCTGTCGGAGCGGGCTGTTGCTGAGGAGGCGGCGGGTAGCTGAAATTGGAGGGCTGGTGGGAAGAGGTCTGCTGCTGATGTTGAGGACCTATCCTGATGATAAGACACTTTTCATAGTTGATTGAGAGCCAGTGCAGAAAAGACAAGACATACCTCCAGAGCCGGGGGGAGCTGCGTTGTCAATGTTAGTTCAGTTGTATATATCCGCGAGGGGTAGCGGGGTACTATACGAGGAAAATATGTCTCTTGAGTCGGAGGGGGTGGGAATGCCGTCGACATGATGAGTTGAATTTATCGTCTTTTCCCGAACACAGAACAATGCTCAACGTCGTTGGAGAGGCAGGAGACTCGATCTCTTATTTGTAGCACGGCGGAGGAGCGGGGGAACACCCACCAGCACACCTCTGCTATTCTCGTACGATGCATGATTAGCTCTCCAAGCAAGTTCCTGTAGGCGCCGGCAGGTGGAGGAGACGCACGCTGATTGCTCTGTGCGGAGAGCGTGGGCGCTTAGAGCAGGACTAGTGTGATGTGTGATAGGACCTGCAGCTCTCGCAGGGGTCGATCCTGTCAGACCCAAGACGGCCGAGGGCTTGGAAGAATCATGGTGGACTCAATCAACTGTTGTGATCGCTCGGTACACCTTGAGAGAGCCCTGCAGATTGATGGAATGGGTTTGACGGCGTTCTTAGTTGGCGGAGCGAGTATTTTCCATGAGACATCGTCAAGTAAACCCGATCAACAACTGTCTACCTAGACACCGTCTGGGTTATATGCTCATAATAAGGAGGAAAGTAGGACAAGCGTGCATACACCTTTTATTCTAACTGTGGAACCAGGCCACGGCTTCGATCAGCCCACATTCCCTCCAGGAAGTGAATTTCTTCCGAGGAATACTTCCTGCACACCCAGTCCCAAGCAGTGTCCCCATAACAAGTCCGTCGATGCACGTCAGCGCCATAAGTCAACAGAATCTCCATCGCTGTTGTATATCGATTCTCCGCGGTCAATATCAGGGCCGTATGACCACTGTTGCTTTGTGAATTAATATCAGCACCTCGAGAAAGAAGTAGTCGCATCATCTCTATTTGTTCTTCTGCAACTGCAGAAATCAGAGCTGAGCATCCGTCATAGTTGGTCAGATCGATGTCTGCTCCGTGATCCAGCAAAGTCTGTGCCACTTCGACATGGCCAGCAGCTGCACAGGCTATCAAAGGGCTTAGGCCTGTACGGTCTTGTGCATTCACCTGAGCCCCATGTTGGAGAAGCAATGCGACAGTACGTGCATCTCCTAGATGGCTCGCAAGCAGCAAAGGCGTCTCGGTCATGGAACCCCTTGCGTCAACGTCCGCTCCAGCTTCGAGTAGCTCGGGAACCGCGTTATATTTCCTCTCTGTAATCGCGTGGACAATCGGCACCATCCCACAGGATGGTTCCTGCATATCAAGACTGACGCCTCGACGCTGAAGTAAGGCAAGGGCTAGGCGATATTTGCGTTCCGCGGTCCATAGTATAAAACGGAAAGGAAATGAAGGGGAGCGCTCACTAAGCTCGACACATCTATCAACAAGCCAGTTTAGTAGCGCGTGATGGCCATTTTGGCAAACCCAGTCCAAAGCTAGCTGATCACTATCCTCTGGAAGCTGCCTCCCGTTACTCGTCGCTAACCATTGTAAAAGGATCTGTTGACCTTGCTGCCCCAGGCTTTCGCATCCGTTCACATTAGACGCTGGGATGGAGCTTCCGTGGACCCCATATGCCTCGAGAGACCTCCGTATATGTAGTCTGTTGCTGCTTTTGTCGGCGATATGCCACGCCAGCCACCCGAGCTGGCGGGTGTAATTGGTCCAAAATTCAGCCTGTTCACTTGTGTCGAGCCAGCCTTCAGGACGTGGATTCCTCGTGTTATTCAATAGAAAAGATCTTGGCTCAGTCTCTATTGCCGACATTGCGTATTTGTACCCGACTGTTTGTACATTCGAGTCGTTATCTGCCATCGCCCGCAGACAAATGTATCCAAGCTCATTCGCGGAATGTTCAAACTCATCTCCTGCACTGCGCTCACAGAGCCAATAAGCAACCGATAGAGCTTCAGGCCACTTATTGCTACCGATAAGCTCTTCCAAGCGTAACCTGATAGGGTGCGAGTCGGCAGCAAGCTCTGGTAGGAGTCCTCGATTCCGTAAGCTCGGAACGATACACAGTAGTGCGTCTTCTCTCGATCCCAGGCCACTGGACTCAAAGCATTCAACAAGGTCGTCGATCCGGCTGTTATGAGCCACCAGTCTGTTATGAGAACCAGGCAGTATGTTGATCTCGCCTCCGAGGCCCGGCAGACCTTCCAAAGCACTCCTAAGAAAGTGGATGTATATATCCTGGGCAACCATCTTCTCAACTTTATTCTTGGTTCTCACAACGAGAATCTCCTTGTCATTGGGGTATTCATCGGAATAATAGCCGAACAACTGTTGGGCACAGGAGACCATCCGAGACGAAACCATCCTGGCCTCCGTCTGACGGAAGATCCATTTGTGAAAATATAGATCCGTATCTGGAGCTCGAGCTTCAGAGTCAGTCAGTCCCACGATTCGACCAAGTCCTTCTTGGAGCCATTTTTGATCGGACTTCAACAGTGACCAGGTCCATAGTCCGATGATCGCTTCGAGCTCATTTTCGTTCACCCGCCATCGCAGCGTATCATCGGCGCGTTCGAGAGCGATGGTATAGGTCTCCAATATCGGAGCAATGGATTTGTGCTGGGACTGACATAGCAACGAAAGATCAAACGCAAAATAGTCGTCTCTGACATTTTTCCAGACCGACAACAGATCAATGGTCTGTTCAATCGCGTCTGCGAGGCTTCGCGCTATTTGCCGAATGGGAAGATCATCCCAGGCCGCGCTTGGATTCCTGTCATTGACTGATGTGAGTTCTGCCAGCCGGGTTCTCGTCTGTATGAGTCGGGTGGCGTTTCCTACTGGCTGAACCGAGACTTCTGTCGTTGCACTTGATGACAGTAGGCTGCTTTGATACGACGAAGATGGCGTTCTCGCCAGAGATGAAACCAAACTGAACGACTTGGCATTTTCGAGATGAAAGGCGAAAGAGTCCAATTCCTGGCTCTTATGTGACAGAAGCTGTCGTTCCTGCCCATCGATTCGGTTCTGTTCTGGACCGATCCGCTTGGTTCTAAGGCATGTTCGAATAATGGCCATCAGGAGTGTTGCTCCGAGTTGAGCGAGTATAACGGTGGCATGGAGTCCCCGTAGCCCTACAAACTGGGCTACGAAGCCCACCACTGTCACTGCGGCTGTGAGAAAAAGCGATGAGTTTCCAGCGTGTCGACGACTCCGTACAGACTTTATATATGTCATATCGCCGGTGGGTTGAGACTGTGGCCCTTCGGTGACCCCAAGAAAGGCATCAAAGACCTGGTCGCCGACATGCTGCCTTCCTGGCTGCAACCAGTACAACTTACTGGGTCTTTTGGCGTGGAGATAGCACTCGCTCGAGGAGCGTTCAATAATGAAGGCACAGAAGAACATGCCTGTGCAAAGTAGCAATGTTCCGAAAAGAAAGAGTGGAAAAGCGTAGCTATCCACTGGCCGTCCGTTTTTCTGGAAAAGACTCGGGCAAATGAAAACAGTGACCGCTCCATACGTGATCACCCCTGTTGCAGCAACTTAGTTGTCTGTCTCTTCCCGGGAATGGAATCAATACATACCGACTTGCAGGACCAGCCCAAACGCCGCAGCGCAGTAGAACCACAGCGGACTTCTCCTTTTAATGCCCTTATTTAATGACAAATTCGGAATGTCAAGCTCCGGTAGACAGCCCTTCTCGTCAAGAATCCAGCTCCCACGGCCCGGGACCCACGCGCCGTGTTGAAGCGCATCTCGCAGAGTCCCAATCTTCCAGTAACTCTGCTTGTTCTGGGGATCCTCTTCTTCCCAGACGACTACCTCCAGGATACGTGGTCGTCCGAAAATGCGAGAGATCCCGGTGTCATTGAACAGCTCGCCGGTGGTCTCGGAAACACAGGACAGCAACTCGCTTTCTGCTTCGCCTGGTCCTTCTTGAGCCCGACCGATGAATGCGCGCAGGGATGAACTGCCACACACTCGGATGACGGATACCAGAGTCGTCAGGATTCCCAGCGGGGCCAGGGCAAATATAAAATTGTCTAGCAGGCTCACGGACTCGGAAAGAAATTGCTTGGTTAGACGTTCCCCGAATAGCGATATAAAAGGTGCCTGTAGGATAAATTAGTGGAAGGGACTGCGCAAAGCAAAAGGCGGGGCTTTACCAAGTCAGTTGCAAGGTTGTCTGCGAACTGGTCCCATGGATCCATTGCTGTGTATGACACAGAACTCTAGACCTTCCTGAGGCATCTGTTATATGCAAAGCCATTTGACGTCCGTCGGGAGTTCTTATGTCCCCGCGCAGTTATCCGTTGGCCCTGCGCTAAGGACGTGTTGCAGCGTCAGCCTTGCCAGTCGCCTACAGCTCACCCTGCATTGGTGGGACACGCTGCGGCGAAGACGAGGCAAACAATGGGGGCGCTTCAAGCGCTGCATGCGAGGTGGGAGATCATCCAACCGTTTTCAACATGGTGTCCTGTTAGCCGCTGTTGCGTCGACCGCAGTCTGATAGTGCAGCGGGAGATATCCAGCGCTTAACGTCCCCAATTATTTAGCCACGGGTGGACCTACTCAACCAAAAATAGGACTGCGCACTAGAAGAGTGAAAAAAAGAATATACCTCTGGACTGTTTTAGGAACACATCAAGTCTGGCTTCTATACCTGGGCTTGGAAGTAGTGAAATCAACACCATTCTGTTGTCGCGCTGGCCCTCATGTATCAATCAACAACGCATGTTCCAGTGACTTGACATTATGCCTAAACAGAAGTACCCAATAATAACAAAAGAATACCGAAACCACCAACGCCAGTTCCATGACTTAATAATGGGAGAAGAAAAGTTCAACTGTAGAAGGCTCCAGGCCGACAAGCACCAAGCATCTGGTATATTAGAAAATGCTGTTTACAATGTTGGAACCAACGGTAGCACCGGCACCGAAGATCGCTGAATGATATGTCAGTATCAACTTGATTCGGGTGATAGGATGCATAGATGGTGACATGTGTCGTGGAGAAAGCTTACCAGCATTGCCAAATTTCTTTCCGATCTTCTTGCCGTGCTCTTCAAACTTGCCGTGCTTCTTGTCCTCAGGGTTGACGGAAGAGCCACTCTGGCTGACCTCCAAGGGCATGTTTCCGTACCCCGACGGGGGAGGGGGAGCGACGACGGACTTCTCATCAATCACGTTCACATAGCTGCGAGGGAAGATACCCTCGAGGTTGGTCCGCTCGTTACGGCCACGCCACCCTGTATATCATTGTTAACCGAATCCAAAACCATCTCTCGAAGGGATCATACAGTCAGCGTTCATGTGTTCCAGCACCTGAACCCGATCATGGGGCTGAAGAGCCAAGTCACCGGGGTCCGTAGGAGTATAGGCGTAGAGCGCAGAAGCGATAGACAACACAGGTGGGGCTTGAGGATAGGCAGGAGGGGGAGGACTGGGATACTGGTGCGGCGTCGGGGGCGGTTGATAGGTGGCTTTCTCATTCAAGGAGGTGTTGGCAAATTGGTTGGTGGGAGGCGAGTAGGGCGCCGGAGGAGGCTGTATGGGGGCCGCAACTGGGGGCTGGGGCTGTTGCACCGGTGTTGGTTCACGAGGTACCGACGTCTGAGGTTCGTTCTCTCGGGGAAGTTGGGAAAGCATGGAGGATAGTTGCTGACGGGAGATGACAGACGCGTCTGCAAGGAACTCCAGCTCCTATGAAAGCAGAAAGTCGTTAGTAAATGGCGCTCTCGTACGGGTAAACTTGAGATTGATGTCGATGGAATCGAGGCTATACCAGACGGACGGTGCGGAGCGACCGGTTGGTCATTGCGGAGACAAAGTCGGGCTGAGACGCCATAATGACGGCAGATAAGCGAAGTAAGAAGAGAGTGACGGATTACAGGAAAGGAATAAGACCGCACAATGAAGACGCGGATAAGGAGAACACAGACAGGAGAAAAAAAAAGAGAAGGGAACGAGAGAGAAAGGGTGATGATTGATGGATGAACGTTGATTCTTCAATGAGGGCTGTGAACCGCCAGGAGTAGAGTGATTGGTTCCTGACCGGCAGGGAGCGCCCCCATTGGCGGATCGCCGGGAGCCACTGGGGGCGTTCCATGTCTGCCTAAGGTTGCCAAGATCAAAGGTGTTTACGGAGTATTGTCTTTTCGACTTCATGGGTTTATACTTGACAACAACTATCATCTCTTGTCTTACATGTGCTCAACATACACAAACAATCATAATGATTGAAGCCTCCTATTTCTAACGTATTACAAGTCAGGGCCTCTCTGTTGGGAACTGCAAATATTTCTGCCTTCTGGAACCATGGCCCCATCTCTCACATACTAAAGCTCTCGGCATCAACTAGTAGCCCAGCCTTACACCGGGGCTATCCGGATCATGTCTTGATCAAGGTGTCTACTTATTTCTGTTTATGCTTATGCATATAATATGGATTTTGTTACATAAAAACTCTGATAGATCCTCCCCAGGGGGTCGTTCCGGTTGGGTAAGAATACCTAAACATGATGTCCATCACATCACTTTAGTGGCAGTGGCCTAGGTTGATGACTCTTATACATCCAAACCTGTATCCGTACCATTCTTCTCCCCATAAACTGTGCTTGATTGTATTTGTCATCCCCACTCGCTATGCAAGCTTGTTCTGAACAGTATGTATGCCTTCTATGTGTACTTGTTCCTCCGAGCCATACTATTTCATGCGTTGGGCGCTGTCAGTCTTCGCTGTCGAAGCTTCAGTTATTATACTCCATATTATCTTTGGCATCCACGAATATACTTAAACTCAAACAATGAAAACTCGCCCATTTTAGTCATCGACTTCTTGTGTCTAGAGGAGTTCATGTAGGTCACGACGTTGACAGGTATATTGCCGATAGATAGTAGTAGTCGTACCTACTCCAATTGGCCTGACTTTTGGAATTATAGAATCCGCAAGTGCCACAAATGCATATCATAAACCCTTTATTGACTCATAGGTCACGATATCTGAACTATAAAGAATTTATAAACCGAAGTTCTATTGCAGGTAAGGTAGATGAGTAAGAATGACTGGAAGTATGATGTCAGCGGGACTAGCCCCGATTAGGGCTAGTACCGCATTGCCTCGTTGGGACTCCGCCATCCAGGGCTCGAGAAGCTTCTGTGTCATCGATATAAATTCGGCGGGTCTGGGACATTCCTCCGTTCTCTTAAGCGACAAATCCTCACGCGATCTACCGCCTCCTCCATCAACTCCCCGCAAACGACATCACTACTCGACTTCCCACTCCACAGCACCCTCTTTTCACCTCTTTCAAAATGTCTGACTGGGATTCCGTTACTCGCATTGGCGCCCGCCACCGGAGCGGCCCTGCCCCGCGCGAAACCGTCGTCAAGGGCAAGAGCGCTCTGAACGCCGCCCAGCGCCAGGGTTTGGTCATTGGAACTGAGAAGAAATATGCCACTGGTAACGCTGTAAGTGAATGGCCCTAGGATTCCTTGATCCTCCAAAATTTCGCGGAATGACTCGTATGACTGACTGTCATTTTCAACCAGGCTGGACGCTCTGGTGTCCCCGAAGGCCAGCACCTGACAAAGGTCGACCGCAGCGACGACATCGTGAAGCCTAAGACCGTCGGCATGAAGGTCGCAGACGCCATCAAGAAGCGCCGGAACGAGGACGGCTACAAGATGACACAGAAGGAACTCGCCACCAAGTGCAACACCACCCCCGGTGTCATCCAGGAGTTCGAAAAGGGCACCGCCACCCCCGACCAGAAGGTCCTCAGTGCTATGGAGCGCGTGCTGAACGTGAAGCTTCGAGGCAACGACATCGGTGCGGAGAAGTTCCCCAAGAAGAAGTAGATGGACTGGGGGTGAGCCCGCGACTTTTTCTTAGGGGTTGGGATAGTGAAGCGTCATCCGTCTTTTTTTCCTCTTTTCCCTTTATTCTTCTCCATATCCTTATTTTATGATGACCCCGAATCTCTCTCGGTTGTTACGTGATGCATTTTCTTTTGAAATGAGATCTTTCTGCTGGTCGGAAGAGCGCTGGCCTGGCATTTTAGAAAAAAAACTATACATGATAAATGATACATGGTTTATGGCGGATGATATATTGTGTTATCTATCGGGACAATATTGGAGAAATGGTATATGCATGGGACATGAACTTGAAAGGTTTCTTTTATTAGGACACAAAGCGATCAGCAATAACAAAAATGAAATGGGTACCAACTCCGTGGAATCAATAAAATGAGAACTCATGCCCTGACTGCCCCGAGTTCTTCTCGAATCGCCGTATCGGTCCTGATCTTCTATCTTGTAATATGTCTTTTGTCTCATGACACATACATACAACGTAAGTTAAGAAAGCAACAAAGGTCAGCAATTTTTTCCCTTTCACACCGCGTCATTTGATTCATTTCCGCATCTGCTCTCTCTCGACCTCATACATGAAATCGAAGTAGGGCTTATCGAAATGGTGCACGCGCACATAGCCATCTTCTCCGCCGGAAGCATAGGCGGTACCGTTGGGGTGAACACCGACGGTGTTCAGGGGACCGAAGTGGCCACGGACACGGCCAATCTCATCCTCGAAAACCTTGTGGTAGAAACGCGCCTCGAATTTACCCTGACGGGCGGACGTCGTGGTGACATCCATGGCGGCCTGACCACCACCAAGGATCACGTAGTCCTTCTTGGGGGTAATGGTGGCACTGTTGAGTGGGGTATCGGCAACGTAGGTCTTGAGGATGGCGAGGTTACGGGAGGAGATAAGCTAGAGTGCGTCAGCATACATTCTAGTTCCGCAAGTTATAGAACCAGATCTGAACGTACTTTGGCAGACTTGTCTTTGGACGCGGTGATGAAGTAGGTACGGTCGGCGGAGAACTGGATGTCGTTGATCTGGTGGTCGAACTCGTGGGCCTGGACGTTCTCCAGCTGATCACCGGTCTGTTCATCAAAACTTAGCACCTCATCCCACACATTACTCTTCACTCAAGGATGACGCACCTTGGCATCGTACTGAGAGACACTGCCGTCCTCGTGTCCAGCAATGATGTACTTGCCCAGGTAACTCCAGCCGGCCACCGTCGCCTTGCTCTCGTTGCAGGTGATCCGCAGGCTAGGCTCGTCGGCCTGGTTCTGGAAGTTGTCCTCGTAGCTGATGTCCAGCACGCTGATAGCGCCCAAAAAGCCCATACGCTTCTCCGTCACGGCCAACAGCTGGGATCCATCGGGGCTGAATTCGACGCGCTTGACGGCCGTCGGGAATTCCCACACCTTCACGCACTCGCCAGTCTTCACGTTCCATAGTCGCACGGAGTTGTCTGCCGAACCGGTCGCCAGGAGGACAGTGTTGGGGCTCACATCCACCGTCCAGACGGCACCCAGATGGCCGTTGTAGGTACCGAGTCGCTCGCCGTTGGCTGTCCACCACGCACACACAATCTTATCCTTGGACACGGAGAAAAGGAGATCGCCATCGCGGTTGAATCTAATCTGGGTCAGGGACCGTTCCTATATTCCGAAAGTGATGCCAGTTAGTTTACTGCGATTTGACCTGAGGGGCACCCGAGAGAATCTGCGGATGGGGTTCGAGGCAAAAACGCACATGTCCCGAAAGCAAAATAGGTCTCATGCTGGGGCGGTCGGCTGTGATACAGGGGGTAAAATCGACGAGAGGAAGGATGCGACAGCGGTAGGAATCGTCTGTGACCGACGTTGTCCTCGAGGCGGAAAAGCTGGCGGGGGTGCTGGCGGGCGTTCAAAGTCGGCGTTGTCAGACTAGCGCTGTGAATTTGATCGCACACTACCCGGCTTGTCTGCCAAGACTTTCCTGTTCGAGACGGTTTGGATGGGCGGCCAGGCGTTTCGGAAGAAATTGTTGATCCGTTCCGATAATATTTCACGTGATGCGAACCAGCCCTACTTGATACAATTGGTACATGGTTACATAAGCTATGCTCTCCTCACATGCAACAGCACTGGCCGGAGCGGAGAAACATTCGGTCCAGGTGCCAAATCTCCTGACTAAGGATTCATTGATCACCTCCACAGGAATTGGTTTGTATGGATAGACGGAGAGTTGTTGATGGGTTCGATTGATGAGTTGCATTGCTTGACGGTGTAATCAACTATCATACTTCTATTTGCATTCGTTCTCTTTCATTACTTTGCATTGGGTGCTGTGGATTGGCCTCTCCACCGGGTCACCCGCTTCCCTATCGCGCATCTCATCGGCCGAGGGTTGCTGCAAGTCACTGGTACCGCTCTTGATGCCATTCCCCCCCGCCCGTTCAGTGACACTACCCCGCTGCGCGGTAAAAACAAACACCTACTCGTCCCTCCCTTCTCATCCTATCTTCGCCTTCTGCTATCCCCTCCTCTCCTCTCCTCCCCGCCCTTCTCGACCCGTCTCCTCCGCTGGACACGGAGCCCGCTCTCTTGGTCGCTGCGCACCGTCGGTAGCTTTTTCGGAGCTCTCTTTACTTTCCCGAACAGTTTCCCGTCGCCCGTTTCCCGCATCCTCACCCACCATGGCGGCCACCAAGATTGATGGAACTCAGATTGCCAAGAGCATTCGAGAGGGCTTGAAGAATGAGATCCAAAAGATTCAGGAGACTAACCCCCGGTTCAAGCCTAGTTTGGTGATCTTTCAGGGTTCGTTCCCCGCGCGGCTTATTGTCCTACTCCGAACTAGAATGGTCATACTAACGTACCTGTAGTGGGCAATCGGTCCGATTCGAGTAAGTCTGACTGCCGGAGATTGAGGAATATCTATGAAACTGACCCGACCTTCCAGGCACCTATGTGCGCATGAAGTTGAAGGCTGCGCAGGAGGTGAGTTTCCCGAATATTTCTTTCGGCCCGCTCTTGAAGACTGACTTTTCCGCTTGTATAGGCAAACATTCTCTGCAAAGTGGTCAACTTCCCAGAATCGATCACCCAGCCCGAGATCTTGCAGGAGATCACCCAGGCCAACAATGACCCCTCTGTCCACGGCATCCTCGTTCAACTGCCTCTCCCCGCTCACCTGTCCGAACACACTGTCACCTCGGCCGTCGCAGATGAGAAGGATGTGGACGGCTTTGGTGCTATCAACATTGGTGAGCTGGCAAAGCGGGGTGGCCATCCGCTCTTCGTTCCTTGCACCCCCAAGGCCGTGATGGCTCTCCTCCAGGCCAGCGGAGTCAACCCTTCGGGCAAAGAAGCCGTGGTGCTGGGTCGCAGTGACATTGTTGGGAGCCCTGTTAGCTATCTGCTGAAGAATGCCGACGCCACTGTGACTTTGTGTCATTCGAAGACCCCTGACCTTGCGCGGATCGTGAAAACCGCCGACATTGTCGTCGCCGCCATCGGACAAACGGAGCTCGTCAAAGGCGACTGGTTGAAGCCCGGCGCGGTTGTCATTGACGTTGGTATCAACTATAAGCCTGATGCGTCCAAGAAATCGGGCCAGAGACTGGTCGGTGATGTTGACTTCGAGTCAGCTTCGCAGGTGGCCTCTCAGATCACCCCCGTCCCCGGCGGTGTCGGCCCGATGACCGTGGCCATGCTGATGGAGAATGTGGTCACCGCCGCCAAGGCTTACTTTGAGAAGCAGAAGGATAGACATATCACCCCTCTTCCCCTGAAGCTGCAGCGCCCTGTTCCTTCCGACATTGCCATTTCCCGCGCGCAGTACCCTAAGCCAATTACACAGGTTGCTTCGGAGATTGGTATTGCTCCCCACGAGTTGGAGCCCTACGGTCACACCAAGGCGAAGGTCAGTCTTGATATCCTGGATCGTCTGGCGCATCGCCGGAATGGAAAGTACATCTTGGTCTGTGGTATTACTCCTACCCCTCTGGGCGAGGGCAAGTCTACGACGACGTTGGGACTTACGCAGGCGATTGGCGCTCATCTGAACCGCATCGTGTTCGCCAACGTGCGTCAGCCCAGCCAGGGACCTACGTTCGGTATCAAGGGCGGTGCTGCTGGTGGAGGATACAGCCAGGTCATTCCCATGGATGAGTTCAACTTGCATCTGACGGGTGATATTCACGCCATTACCGCCGCGAACAACCTCCTTGCCGCGGCCATTGAAACCCGTATGTTCCACGAGGCTACTCAGAAGGATGGCGCCCTCTACAAGCGACTGGTGCCGGTGAAGAAGGGCGAGCGCAAGTTCCAACCCATTATGTTCAAGCGCCTGAAGAAGTTGGGCATTGAGAAGACCAACCCTGATGATCTCACCGAGGAGGAAATTCGCCGATTTGCTCGTCTCGACATCGATCCCGAGACCATCACGTGGCGCCGTGTTCTTGATGTTAATGATCGCCACCTCCGCGGTATCACCGTCGGACAGGCGCCCACTGAGAAGGGCCTGACTCGCGAGACTGGCTTCGATATCTCGGTCGCCAGTGAGTGTATGGCGATTCTTGCACTGAGCAACAGCTTGGAAGATATGCGTGAGAGACTTGGTCGCATGGTTGTCGCCACTTCGAGAAGCGGCGAACCCGTCACCTGTGATGACATCGGTGCGGGTGGTGCTCTTGCTGCTCTGATGAAGGATGCCATCAAGCCCAACCTGATGCAGAGTCTGGAGGGCACGCCGGTCATGGTGCATGCGGGACCTTTCGCCAACATTAGTATCGGGGCTAGCTCTGTGATCGCCGACAAGTTGGCGCTGAAGCTGGCGGGTACCGAGCCGGATGAAGACCACGAGGCCAAGACTGGTTTCGTGGTGACGGAAGCTGGCTTCGACTTCACCATGGGTGGTGAGCGCTTTTTCAACATCAAGTGCCGCTCCTCGGGTCTGTCCCCCGACACTGTTGTCATTGTGGCGACTGTGCGTGCCCTGAAGGTGCATGGTGGTGGACCGGAGATCAGCCCTGGAGCGCCTCTCCACGAGGTCTACCGCACGGAGAACGTTGACATTCTGCGGAAGGGCTGTGTCAACTTGAAGAAGCACATTTCGAACGCGCGGCAGTATGGTGTTCCGGTCGTGGTGGCGATCAACCGCATGGAGACCGACACGGAGGCTGAGATTGCGGTCATCCGGGAGGAGGCCATCGCGGCGGGCGCGGAGGATGCGATTGCAGCTAACCACTGGGCCGAGGGTGGAGCCGGCGCGGTGGACTTGGCAAAGAGCGTCCTGGCGGCTAGCTCGAAGCCCAAGAACTTCCAGCTCCTGTACGGGCTGGAGGGCAGCATTCAGGAGCGGATCGAGCGGATCGGCCGGTCGATGTACGGAGCGGACAAGGTCGAGTTCAGCGAGCTGGCGCAGAAGAAGGTGGACACGTACACGAAGCAAGGATTCGCAAACCTCCCGATCTGTATTGCCAAGACGCAGTACTCTCTCAGTCATGACCCTGCGTTGAAGGGAGCGCCGACCGGGTTCACAGTGCCCATCCGGGATGTGCGCTTGGCGGTGGGCGGAGGCTATCTGTAAGTGACGGGATTCTACGCTGGGCAGTGGACACGGAGACTAATGAGACGAACAACAGGTACGCGCTGGCGGCGGATATCCAGACGATCCCGGGTCTCCCGACGGCTCCGGGCTACCTGAACGTGGATATCGATCCCGAGACCGGGGAGATCGACGGATTGTTCTAGGGGCGGTTCTGCACGGGTCGTGGATGTTTTGTTTAAACGGGTTGTTTTTATACCTACACCATGAGCGTATAGTTGTGCATGGTGGGATAGCGCATTGGAGCTTTTTCAGTTGACTGGGATGATTTCAACACGGATGGGTTTATGGATTAGGGAGACTTTTCAACAGGTTGATAGAGCTAGAGAGACGATGTAGATAGATAAGACTATCGATGATAATCGCAGTTTTGCGTTCTAGCAATCCTAGCAATTCCGCATATTCTGTGAGTCCTGAGGTACCTACCTACTGTGTACGACTCAATACTACTGTAGCAACGGGAAAATGGCTAAATGGGAGCGGATGCGGGGGAAGTCCGGAGATCGCAAAAAGGCGACTTCGGGGAGGGCAAAGCACCGCGAACCGGCGGTTGCCGCGGGAAACAGCGGCATCTTTTTCTTCCATTTCTTTGATTATTGTTATTAGTATTATTAGTACAATTTTCTGTCCTTCTGTTTGCCTGGTGTTACGGGAGTAAGTCGATCTTGAGTTCATGCAGCTGCAGCGACTGCATTGACTTGCGTGCCATCAGTACCATTAGTCGACCGACGTAGTAAATGGTCATAGATAGCAGAACTGGAGTTGGGCATGAGCTCCCCGAATGTCCGAATTCGGCGTGGGCGGGCGCCTCGTGACGGACGGGCAAAGCGTTTTTCCTGTTGGAATAAGAAGCTCCCACTGTCGCTCCGTCATTCGTGCTGCTCTCCTTCTCCTTCTGTCGCCTGTTTGCCTTCTCTCTCCGGTCTCCCCCGTTGGCCCTGTTCTGCTAGACGTGAACGTGCTCCACTCCCGCCGCCTCCTTCCATCCGTCGCATTCCCTCGGGTATCCCACCCTCTGCTCGGTGCTGCACTTACCGAACTCTCCCCCGGACTTCCTCGACTGCTTCTCTCACTGGCAACGATGTTCTCCCGTCGGCTCCATTCCGCATTGGCTCGTCGCTCGACGGCCCTGACTGCCCCTCCTTCGGCCTCCGCTTATCGCTTGTCCCCCTCGTCCTCTTTTCTCCCCTCGGCCTCCTTCTCTTCTTCTTCTTCTTCCTCCTCTTCTTCTTCTCTTCGTTCCACTTCCTCCTTCGCTACCCTCTCTCGTGCTCAGCGTCCTCTTGCTCCCTCTACCCTTGCTTCCTCCCGTGTGTCCGGTATCAACCACGTCCGCACCATGACTGTCGCCGAAGGTCAGAAGATCAAGGTCAAGAACCCCGTCGTGGAACTCGACGGTGATGAGGTACGTTGAATTGTTTGATTACGGCACAAGACAAAGAAGGCAAGAGGGAAAAGAAAACAAAAGAAAAAAGGAAGAAGGATGGAAGTAAAAACAAAAGCCTATGGAGAATCAGCCACGTCCTTATATGCTTCCCCTTCGGATGCGCATTTTCGTCATGGCTGTGCGTCAACGCGGGGAAACTCGGCGAGGCTGCTGTGTTTCCTGCGAGGCACCGCCAATCATCCGAGGATCTGCTCCCTCCCAGCCAACAAGCGTCTGCCTTGGTCGTCTCTCTCACATGCCGCTAACCCCGTCGTTTCGCTCATCTGTAGATGACCCGGATTATCTGGAAGGAAATCAGAGAAAAGGTATGTCTTCCGCGGTCCCTCCCTCCCCTCCCCTTCTCCCGTTTGGCCCCCGATCAAGACTAATACACTGCATTATGATAGTTGATCCTGCCGTAAGTGGTTTCTATCCACAGCTTGTCGATCTGTCGCCGGACCCCGTCCGCTAACTTGGATCCAGCTTCCTGGACATTGACCTCAAGTACTACGATCTGGTATGTCTTGGTCCCATCCCGAACATCTCTCCTCCGGGTGCCCTCCTTACACTCTATCCTAGGGTATCGAGTACCGTGACCAGACCGATGACAAGGTCACCGTCGAGGCCGCCGAGGCCATCAAGAAGTACGGCGTCGGTGTCAAGTGCGCCACCATCACTCCCGATGAGGCCCGTGTGGAGGAGTTCAAGCTGAAGAAGAGTAAGCCACCGTCCACCACCACTCCGGTCGATTGGTTCCCACTAACCGGCCCGTCCAGTGTGGCTGTCCCCCAACGGTACTATCAGAAACATCCTGTAAGTTGCAACTCCGGCGCACTCCCTCTCCCGCCCGAGTCCTCCACACTAACCGTCCCCATAGCGGCGGTACCGTCTTCCGTGAGCCCATTGTCATCCCCGCCATCCCCCGTCTGGTCCCTGGCTGGACCAAGCCCATCATCATCGGCCGTCACGCCTTCGGTGACCAGTACCGTGCCACTGACCGGGTCATCCCCGGCGCCGGCAAGCTCGAGCTGGTCTACACCCCGGCCAACGGCCAGCCCGAGTCCGTCCAGGTCTTTGATTTCCAGGGTGGTGGTGGTGTCGCGATGAGCATGTACAACACCGATGACTCCATCCGCGGCTTTGCTCACTCCAGCTTCAAGATGGCCCTTCTCAAGGGTCTGCCTCTGTACATGAGCACCAAGAACACCATCCTGAAGCGCTACGACGGCCGCTTCAAGGATATCTTCCAGGAGATCTACGAGGCCGAGTACAAGAAGGACTTCGATGCCAAGGGTATCTGGTATGAGCACCGTCTCATCGACGACATGGTTGCCCAGATGATCAAGAGCGAGGGTGGCTTCATCATGGCCCTGAAGAGTGAGTCCCGATCCCCCCTGGTGAGAGTCACCTGGATGAGAGTGCTAACATTTTCTAGACTATGACGGTGATGTCCAGTCCGACATCGTCGCCCAGGGCTTCGGCTCCCTCGGTCTCATGACCTCCACCCTCACCACCCCCGACGGCTCTGCTTTCGAGTCCGAGGCCGCCCACGGTACCGTGACCCGTCACTACCGTGAGCACCAGAAGGGCCGTGAGACCTCCACCAACCCCATTGCCTCCATCTTCGCCTGGACCCGTGGTCTCGTCCAGCGTGGTCAGCTCGACAACACTCCCGACGTTGTGTCCTTCGCCGAGGAGCTCGAGCGCGCCTGCATTGACGTCGTCAACGAGGAGGGCATCATGACCAAGGATCTCGCCCTCTCCTGCGGCCGCAAGGAGCGTGAGGCTTGGGTGACGACCCGCGAGTATATGGCCGCCGTGGAGCGCCGCCTCAAGGCCAACCTCAAGTCCCGCCTTTAAATGAAACCAACCCAATGAAAAAAAAAAAAAAACACAAAAACAAAAGACTATATATCCCCCCAATTTATGATGCTGTTTGAATGAATCTTTCGAATACCATTTCGAGCCTGCGGCTGGTCTGGAGTCCGCGACCTGTACATTTTTGGCCTGGAACGGATCTCTGTCTCGTAGATGGAGTCTACATGCACATAGCGTTTTGGATTCACTTTTATGTATTAGGTCTCGTTCATGTATCGCTGGATCTCCAGCCGTTACGAGAATTTGTGCATACCAATAGAACAATCCAGTTTCTGTACTTTTGCGGATGAACCATCGGCCGACTGGCCGTTTTTGGAAAGTCGTGGCGTCACAGAGGCCTCGTCGGATTGACGACATCGCCAAATTCATATTCCACTTTTCTGCAGGGTCCTTTTGACCTTTCGGTCCGACCGAAAAAGCGTTCGTCCGGCCGTGAGGTTCATGGTGTTAGCCACCACCACAATGTTCATATCGGTTTTGTGCTGCATGCACCTCGCAGTCATAATCGCCCGTGACCGACTATGCAGGACTCGACAGCCGACCTGAACAACCGTTGTCCACTCGCAGGATGTATTCCCTGCCGGTCTCTATCGTGTTCATCACGCTAGCCGTCATCATCGTCCTGCTGCGGCTGTACACTCGACTCTGTTTCGTTCGGACGCCAGGATGGGATGACGCCCTGATAGTCGCGGCGCTGGTAGGTTGTATTCTCCGTGTCCATGTCGCATAAGCTGAACGATCCATACGTAGTTGACGGATATCGCCTTCTTCACGTTCATCATACTGGGTATGGCGGACGCCTTCCTTCCCTACCCCTACCATTACTGATGGATATAGAAATTAAACATGGCATGGGAAAAGACCAGTCTGAGGTCAGCCCAAACGACCTCCATCATCAACTTAAGGTACTTACTTCCCTATCATACATACAACTACAACTCTAACCCTGCAAGGCCCTCTGGGTATCAATTCCTCTCTACAATCTAGCCCTCAACCTTGCGAAAGCATCGGTGACGTTCCTCTACATGCGGCTTTTCTCCTCGACCAAAGACTACCGCATCATCCTGATCTTTACTCTCTGCGTCGTCATCATCACCGGCCTGTACATGGTCTTCAGCGCGTTCTTCTTCTGCACCCCCGTCCGCGCCTTCTGGGATCACACCATCGCAGACGCTTACTGTCTCCCTGAGGCCGTAATCTGGCCGCTCAACGCGGGCATCCAGATATCCACGGACGTCTGGTTGTTGATTCTGCCCATGCCGGTGCTCTTTCGACTGCGCCTGCCCCGACGACAGAAATGCGCTCTCATTTTTGTCTTCGCCCTCGGCGTCTTGTACCTTCCCCCTTCATTCCCTCACCGCGACCAACACAAGAACTAACGAAACCAGTGTTTGCGCAACCAGTATCGTGCGCCTCGTCATGTTAATCAACCTCATCGACTCCACCAATCTGACCAGTTCGTCCTCCCCCCCCCTTTCCCCCCCACCTCCTTCTGCTCTCGCAACCACTCATTCCCCATAGAGGAAAACACGTCAGCAGCAACCTGGTCTTTCATCGAAGTCAACGTCGCCATCATCTGCGCTTGTTTGCCCCCGCTCCGTCCCCTCCTCGCGCACCTTTTCCCGCGCCTCCTCCTCAGCCGCACACGAAGCACCTATCCTCCCCGCGAGAAGACCACCCTCGAGGGCTTCCCCATCACACCCCCCTTCCCTTTCACGAATACCGCCGCCAGCGTCACGGGGAATTGCTCAACCAACAACGACGGACGCCGAGACTCCGACGTAGTGCCAGGCCTGCAGCTGCAGCATTCGCCCGTGCATCCCGAGGGCACGATCCACGTCATGAGTGAGGTGCAGTGGCAGACAGATGAGGCGGACAGCACAGATGAGCAGGCCTCGGTGCGGTGGTTGGAGCCCGTTTCGTTGGAAAGGGGTTCATCGTGACGTTCATTGTCGTGTTTTGCTATAGACCTGAGAATATAAATCCACCACATACAGCAGACGTTTAGTACTGATAGAATATTAAAAGTCGTATCATTTCCTAGTCGAATTAGAACTACCCTAATCGCAATACAGGCAAATCAGCAAGTGTGCAAAGCGGAACACGAAGCCAACACGCTCAATCTCATGGTAACCAATCGCAACACTCGAGGAACAAAGCAAACGAGCAAAAGAACGGAATGGCACAACAAGCCTGACCCTCTTTAGAAAGCACAAACTCCAACAACCAATTCGATTCGGCTACATATGTCGACAAGCAGCGCGCACAGGTGACAAGTCCCACAAACAACGTCGGGTTGGGACGGTAGCTATAAGGACTACTGTCACGCGAAGTATCTGTCAAAAGACTCGAGTGTCTCTGGTAGACATCTCGTCTTTGGTGACCGTTCTTGTGTCTCTGGCTGAGATGCAGCCGCAGGGGGCGCTCGCGGTGATCATGGCGAGTGAGACTTCCACTGCAGCGGCAGGGCTTTGACTGAAGGGAGCGTCGTTGCCGCTGCTGGAACCGCTACCACTGCCATCACCGCTGGACCTTTCCTCGCCGGCTTCACTCCTGGAACGCCCCTCACTGGGAGAACTCTGCTGGGCACCGGAACTTTCCCCACTGCTGGGACTTTCTTCGCGGCTAGAAGTGTTGTCGCCGCTTTCGTCGCCGTAATATCCATCACTGCTGCGACCGCTGCCATTTATACCGTTATCAGAATGACCAGTAGTATGGCCGCTGTTACCGCTGCTGCGACTATCACGCCTGCCGTCACAACAAGCGCAGGACCATGGGTTTCCGTCACCAAGTCCCAGATTATAAGGTCGTGCACGTTGAACTTGAACATGGTAGTTTGAACGCTTTGTTATCGGAAAACACCAGTAGATGATGGGGGTCAGACACATCCGGAGTCTGGGAGTCGCGGTGTTAGGCTCAGGCCTCGAATAGAGTCAGTTAGTCGTATGGATGTGTAGAATAAACGAGCGTCGTGGATGGTATGGTATGGTATGTTAAACTGTGGGGTGATGATGATGGGGTGTGCATAGAGGTGGAGAGGAAGAATTGGATGGGTGGCGCGCCAGTGTTAAATATCATCCTGGGAAGGGACTGGAAGGTGCAGTTGGATGTAGAGATCAGATTTGGACAGCGCGTAGGGGGTGTTCTGCCGTTTATACAAGAGACGGTGGAATGAGGTAGGTACGATTTGCTCTTGCTACTTGTAGCTCTGTGGACTGTACAGGGTAATTTTGGATACAGGTAATTATATAGGAGTGAGCATCGACTTGCATAATCTAATGTCGCCCCGGCAGGGCAGTGTACGTGCCGTTCCTGCAGTCAAACCCTAGGCGTGGATTCAGCTCTGCAGTGGCATTCATACAGATCAGCCGCGGCGCGTCCATGCTCTGCGGGTACAGCTGAATATTCTCGGTCACAAAGTTCTTGCAGGACGCGGCGGTATTGCATTCAAGGATGATAGCCTCCGTGTGTTGCAGGTTGGGGAGTCCTGCATTGTACCAGCACGGATCCGACGCGCAGGAACCGTCGCCGGGTTGGTAGGTATTGATCGAGCCGGTGAAGTCGGACCAAGTAAAATCCTCCATCATGACGGATGAGCTTTCATCCACGTCTCCTCGGTTCGCGCCCTGGTCCCAGTAGCTCTGCGTGACGAAGATGGGGAACGTCACGTTGAACACGCGGATGTTCTTCCACGTCACATTCTTGACAAGGCCCTGGCCGCCAGTCCAGGACTTGAAACGCGCCGCGTACAGGGCGTCGATGACGGTCACATCCTCGAAGCGCAGGTTGGTAATGTTGGCAAAGTCCGTCGGGTCCTTGCCCAACGATCCGATGCTCATCCCGTGACTCTGGTATCCGATTGTGTTTCGTTCGAACACGATATTGTGGGAGCCCGAGCCCACGGCGATGGCGTCGTCGCCGTTGTACATGACACTGTCGGAGATGCGAATGTTCGTCCCGGCCACGTCGAACCCGTCGGTGTTGAAGGGGAAACCACCGGTAGAGTAGGCGTCCACAATGGCGTGGTTGACGATGATGTCGTTGCCATGGAGCCGGCAATTATGAGCGATGGGCTTGCGAGAGCGCAGGTACTTGATCGACGCGTCGCTGGTGGTGTAGCTGAGAAGATGGGGCCGGTTCTCGATGCCCGTGCCGTTCGCCGGGTTCGCATCCCACCACGCCTGACCGTAGGAGTTGATCCACCCGTGGTTGATGTCTTCGGGGCCTGTCCAGTCCACGCGGGGTCCTTCCAGTGTGAACCAGTAAGAGTTCCCGGCCTTGACGATCTCTTGCACGGCGCTGATGTTCTGCGGCAGATGCAGGTTTCCGTGCATGCGGATTTCTACGTTACTCAGGTTTTTTGCCTTGATGGGTTGGAAGACGTTGTAGTCGACACCTTCCTGGAAGACAATGACAGAGTCTGTCGCGCACTGCGCAAAGACCTTGGCGATTGCGGGCGAATCATCGCTGGTCCCGTTGGACGATGGGACAATGCACCGATGGCTGCGGTTGCCGGCGAGGGTCAACGGTAGTGTGGAGAGAAGAGACAGAAAGATACCCTTGGAGATCGGCATGGCGGTGTATCTGGATGATCAAGCTGAAGACACCATCGTCTACAAGACAATGGGTAGGTCGGGGGCAGTATTTAAAACCTCCAGTAGATGCCAATGAACACGCCATGGAGCTTGTTTCTGGAGCTAAGGCGTAGGGCCGAGACATTGACTGGCGGATTGTACCTAGTGAGAGGGGCCGTAGTTCGGAGAAATTCGAACTGGATTGTTTGTACTGTCGATATTCTGTCTCCACATTTGACGCGATGCGATGTTGTATTGGTGGAGAAACTCGGCCGACCGTATCAAGATGGAAGTGCAGCATGATGGTCAACGACGACATAGTCTTTGTTCTGTCTGTCGTGCCTAAGTAGATAGCATAGGTAGACTGCTTGAGATGCAGGCGACTGTCATCAGTGGTCTTATCGCCAAGCCTCGGGTGATCAACATGTCAGTTCCTGATGATTGAGCAACAAGGCACCTGGGGGGGGAATGAATGACGCGTCAATAGTAGTTCGAACTTTTGCGGGTTCATCATGACAAGCCGAGGTCTCAACAAAATTTGGAGTCGTTGTGTTTGAGTGGAAGTGAGAGAGGATGAAGCCGAAGGAGATGTAGAAGTATGGAGTGGGGCTGTCATTCTCGCTGACTAACCCTCTCCATCGGTCCATTTGTCAAGCTTTAAAGCCTCAACTCCGCATGTTCACCCTCGCTATCAACTCCGAAATATGGCAGTCACTACGCCTGACGCGACTCTCGCGTCCAAATCTACCCCCAATATCGCCACCTCCGATGCCGTTCTTCACATTCACAGCACTACGCTGATCGAAGCGCCCTCGCGCGCGGTCTGGGACACCCTCATCGATACCTCAACGTGGCCCTCGTGGAACACCTTCATCCCGCAAGTGACCATCCGCGAGCAGCCCGACTCTGATCCCTCGCACCCGTCGCCGGCAACGCTCTCTCCGATCCTCCGACAGGGGACGCGGATGACGTTCCACGTGCAGATGGACCCGTCGGCGCCCGGCCGCGCGCAGGAGGTGCCCTTGATGGTGACCGAGTTTGAGGCACCCGACGCGGCGACGAAGACGCCCGGACGGATTGTGTGGGTGGGAGACACGAGCGCGAGTGGGAGTATGCCGGCGTTTCTGCTTACGGCGGAGCGCGTGCACGAGGTGGAAGAGGTGGATGCGGGGGTGACGGAGGTGCGGAATTGGGAGGCACAGGTGGGATACTTGGCGTACGTGGTGCGGTGGATGTATGGGGAGCGGCTGAAGAAGAATTTCATTACGTGGGTGCAGGACTTGAAGGCGTATGTGGAGAAGCAGGTGGCTGCATGAGGTGGCAGCTAGGAAACACCATCCAGGGACTACATGAAGGTAAAGGTACGAAGCAGTTATCCGCCAAAACTAATCCAAACCAAACTACTAGTACCTACTAGGTGCTTATTGGAGTGGAAGTACGTAATAATCGAGGATGATCACTGTGGTGAACGGGATTCTTGCGACTCCTTGCCTGGAGGTGGTACTGTATCCTTGTACATTCCATGCTTGCAAGGAGACCCTGGAGAGACTGTACTGACACTTACTACTACCGAAGTATTGGATGGAGAGAGGTAATTTTCCCGGACCCACGTGGGGTGGAGGTTGGACGACAAACAGTGTTACCGTTTCATCTTCAAGTCGTCACCTACAAGGAGGGTTGCTTTCAGGGCTTGAATCCTGCGACAACACGAGGATGAAGGTCACTCCAGAGATACTTAAATACCCTCTACTCCCACTGCACTTTACTAGAACACACAGGATAAACAGCCGTTAAAAGACATTGAAAGGGATCCCTGGCGGATTACCGCATGCGGATAGCCGAGCCCTAGCGCCGGACGGGCTTAGCGTCCGTTTCCATCAAAACAATCGGAACAATCAATAAGTTATCTGAATAGACTGATAAACAGAACAATAAGAAGATAAAAAGAGATAACGAATAAGATAGATAGGTAGACAGAGAGAGAGACTAATACCATCAAGTACCAAGAATATACAGAATAGGTACTCCGAGATGATAAACTACCCGTATGTAAATGTCACCGTAACAGTCTGCAAATAAGCTACCCGTCGATCTTCCAGTGGTTCATCTTATTAATTTAATGAGATGGAGATTGCCAGGATTTGATGGGTAAAAAAGAAAATCTTTCCTGCATTCCGCCGTTCACTTATTCAACCTGTTATTTATCCTCTCCTTTCTCCCTCTCATTCTTACTTTTCCTTCATCATGCCCGTCGCAATGCCTTCCCCGTCCACCCCCAAGATGCGTCCACTCTGACCTCATCCCACTCACCGTCCACTCTTCCGCTCTGGGTCGAGACGTAATCGCGACGCATTCTTGCCACCACCGGATATAGCTGCCTTCGTCGATAATGCCCGCGAACGCTCCAAGCGCTTCATCATCACTTCTGACTCCGGTGGATCCCGATCCTTGATTCATCCTTATCTTATATCCAATTCGTCTGGGCCTTGCGACGCATCTCCTTGATCTTCTATCGACCCCCTCCCCCCCCCCAAATTGATCATCAGTATTGAAATTGGTATCGACATCAACATCGACCACTATGACTCTAACCCATATGCCTCTCCGGGTCCGGACAGAAACCGGTGCAGACCAGGACCAGGACCCCCAAGCGCCACCACGAGCGGTGGCGCCCGGCTTGACCCCTCCGGTCACCCCCACTGTTCTAGAAGAGCGCAGTCCAGCTTCATCCAAGCCCGCAGCGCCCTCGCTCCCGGCCGATGTCACTCCCTCGTCTTCGGAGCCCATCGCCCCTCTTCCATATGAGGGAGCCCTCGAGTTCCAGTACGACCCCAAGGGTCGTCCCCTCGAGTACGGTCGAGGCGTTTGGAGCGTTGTCTACATGGCCTCCCGCACGTCGCCGCCCTCGTCGCCGTTCATGACCCCTCCCAGCTCCCCCGCGCCAGGCAGCAGGCTCGTCGCCGTCAAATCGCCTGCACGCAAGGATGCCCACGCTGTCCTAGACGCCGAGGCCCAAACCCTCACCCGCATCACCAGCGTCCTGGGTTCCGAGCACCACGTCGTGCCCTTCTACGGCTACATCGCGGACTCGCACTCCCTCGTCATGTCCGCCGTTCCGCTCTCGCTCGCCACCTACATCGAGGACAAGGCCGGCCTCGCACAGAAGCAGCTCTCCACCCGCACCATGTTCGACCCCGTCCAGGGTCTATCCCAGTGGCAGGATCTTGCGCGCAAGCTCATCGCCGGCCTGCACTGGCTACATTCGGCCTCTCACGTCATCCATGGCGATATCAAACCGCACAATCTCCTCCTGCATCCGAAGTCTGCCGCCGCTGACGAGGCCTTCCCCTTCGACGTCCTCTTCGCGGATTTCTCCTCTGCGCACAGCATCGCCGGCGACTCGCTCTCCGCCGTCAAGGGCTCCGCCTCCACCACCGCGCTGACGGCGCTGACACCCCCCTTCGCCGCACCGGAGCTCCTCTCCGTTTCGTCCCTGACCTCCCCGGACGTCGCTCCCACCCCCGCCTCCGACGTCTTCTCCCTCGCCGTCACCCTCCTCGCCGCCGCCACCGGCGATCTCCTCATCTACCCCGGCGCCAGCAGCATGCAGCGCCTCGCTATGGCCCGCGAGGGTCACCGCGTCGTCGAGTTCGCCCGCTCCGGCCCCAGTGGCTCCCGCGTGCCGCGCAACGGCCTCGTCGAGCGCACCATCGCCCCGGCTCTTTGCAAGGACCCGGCCAAACGCATTCTTCCTGGGGACTGGGTGGATCTGGTGGATGCTGTGGCTTAAGCCGCCATCTGTCATGGCAATGCGGAGCCGTCTTTGCCAGACTATTTTTTTTTTCTCCTTCTTTTTCTGTTTCTTCTTCTGTATTTAATATACTATGTGGGTTGTAGACCCTCCCTTACTTTCTGCGATACCCGGATATTTTCTTTGGTTGGTTGGTTGGTGTATTAGTATTTGCATCTGCATGCGGTTTACGGAGCATGCAGTGATGGTTATTTGGAATTGATTTTGGTCTTCATGTATTAGCAGCGTATACTGCATTCGTTGGTGCGAAATATAACCCATTGGAATCAATCCACCTGACGGTCTATCGTAAGAGTATAATACATCGTATAGTATACATGGTCTATAGCGGAGCTGGGTATCAAACGCCCTCCAAACCCAAACCAATCTAAAACATATCAAGAAGCACAATCCACTAATGTAACCGTTTATGCGTCAGGAGATAATCCCCCGACCGGAACGACGTCAACGTCCCCCCAAGCAGCCGATTCAACTGCATCGCCGAGAGCTTCAGGTCGCCTTTCTGGTACTCCAAGAAGACATCCCACAGCACGCTCGACGGCAGCGAGCGCACCCGCACCCCGTCCAGCCGGTAGTCCAGGTTCTCCTGGTAGCACATGGCCGGGTCGAGCGTCCCGTCCGGACCGGATGCCCCGTGCACCGTCTTCGGGAGGTTGTCAAAGTCCGCCTTGGGGGTCTTCATGGCAAACGTGGCGAGCCGGGGCACGGCTTTCACTATGTCGTTGATCGCGCGCTCCGGGAAGATCAGCTTCAGGAACAGGTCCACGCTGAGCGAGCTGCGGCTGCCGATGGTGAGCGATAGCGCTTCGAACAGCCGGAAGGGATGGTCCCGTTCTGGCGCCGGCAGCTGGTTCACTTTCTGTAGCGCGGGCGCGTTGCCGTCCGCCTCGAAGTATACCAGTGATCGTTCCGCCTCCCGCGGGTACTGTTCCTCGGGGTGGATGAAGAGCGGTTCGAACGGACGCCGATCCCACAGGAGCAGCGCGTCATCGAAGCTTCCCGAGTGAAGGGCGGCGCGGCGGTCGTCGATGAGCACGGGCACCTGTTTGATGGTTTCAAAGTGCTGCTCGAGGCGCTGTTCCTCGACGGCCTCTTCGGCCGCGGTGATTTGGTCGACGAGCGGTTGCAAGGACGCCAGCGTGGAGGTGGGCTCGGCGGCGGCGCGCGAAAGGGTTTTGACCAGTGTGTCGATTTCGGCCTCCTTGTCGACGATCTGCTGCCGGTAATACGCGTGCCGGTTATCCTGGTTGAGTTGGATGCACGCCCGCATTCGCTTCTGCTCCGCGGCAGACTTCTTCGGTTTGGCGGAGCTTTCGGTCGGCTTGGTCTCTGCGGGGCCTCCGGCGCGGATTACAGCCATCAAGCGGTCGTGAAGATCGGTGTTGAGGCGCGGAGTGTACGGCACGGGCATTTGGCCGGGCTCGGGACTCTCGGGGGCCATCGGGAGGGGTGGTAGCTCCCGGCCCGGAGGGATCGCGATCTTCTGCTCTGTTTCTCGCTGAGCGACACGCGCCGCATTTTGGGTGACTATATCCCAGCCTTTGGAGTTCACCCAAGCAAGAGGGGCTTTGGGTGCGGCGACCTCGAAGGCGTGCAAGGCAACGTTCTCCGTGAGGAGCGCGGGCCGCTTGCGGTCGGCGACTGTACGAGGGATGACGGCTTGCGCATCAGATACGGGAAGTGTGGCGAGGAGACGGACGCTGCCAAAGGCGTGTAATCCGGACTGTCGCATGCATGTCTCCATGAACACAGACCACCATCGGGCTGGGGTGTAATGGTCTTTCTTGGACCGCGTGGGAGGAGGGTTGGCTAGGACAAGTAATGTATGGTTCTTCGCGAGAGCGCCTGATGTATCGCAGTTCGACATCCCCTGATCGGGGAAATGTTCTAGAAGGAAGCTCTGCCAGTCCCGGACCGAGTGGATGTCCATGGATAGTAAATTATAGCAAGGGCGACTGTCGGCCAGCGGTTGGAGGATTGATTTGAAAGTGTCCAGTTCGGGCTCAATCATCACATGCCGTCGCGGTCGTAAGAAGTCGTTGACTTTGGATGAGAGAAGTCCTCCTCCCGGCCATAGATCGAGAATGTCCACCGGAGGTTTTTGTAGTAGGTAAGGCGACAGGCGTTGGAGGGCGTCATCTGCACAAACAACCTGGCGCATTAGCATCTGCCGTCATAATACGTTTCAAACGGCTCGAGGACACACCACACAGCTTCTCGCTTGCGATTTCAGACTTGAAGATGCCCTTTTTCTTTGCATTGGCCGGGAAGTTCCTGTAGAGGGTCTGCGTCATGGGCAGGTGAGGCACCACCGCCCACCGATTGATCCTCTTCATGACGGAGTGTGGCTAGAATTAAGGAGAAAGGGTTGAGATATCTGAAAATGTCGGGCCCTCCATCATTGCATGGGGGAGGGTGCGTGAACAATACGGGGTGTTGAAAGAAAGATGATGATGATGGTCTGGGGAGGAAAAGCTCCGCTCCGACAATCCGCCGCGTTTCCGTCTTCCGTCGTTCTACCATTTCTTCTTCTTCTTCTTCCACCTGTCTTCGTCCGTCACCATGTTTGTTCGCCTTCTTCCTCCCTGAATACAGCACTCTTGGTCCTTTACACCCTCACCTCACCATACTCTAGTCGCCAAGGTTCTCGCGGACATCAGCTCGTTTCGCTGCCTAGATGCGGCACGTCCCCACCACGACTCCTCCTGGTCCTTGCACCAGACCTCGATGATCCTATCTCTCTGGTGATCTGCAATAACACACATTTCAGTGCTCTTCTCCCGTATTTTCCTCTCCTCCGATATCATATGCGCAGCCATGTCTTCGCATCTGGCTGCGGCCACCGCCGCGGGAGCTTCACCCCCGCACAGCGTTAAGGACATCACTCGAATCGCCCAAGACTATGAATACAACCCTTCGATACCCCTCCGTTACTGGCTCCGATCAGCAGCTACTCTAGTGAAGGAGGTTCGTCTTGTCCACAACCCTTCGATGTAGGCGGGATATCTCCTAACAATCACCCACCATCAGGCATACATATACACACGGGAAGGAAATGACGAACAGGCCTACCTTCTCTTGTTTCGGCACGCGCAACTGGTCCTCGTCAATCTTGCGAAACATCCCGATGCAAAGGAAGAAACGAATCGGAAAGCCTTGTTCCAGGCCGAGCAGGAAGTGAAGAAGAACTTGGAGATCCTGGAGGCCCTGAAACCTCGGATCAACAAGCGTTACGAACGCTATGTCCAGCTAATGCGTGACCGGAAAGCACACGCGCCACCCCGCACTACGAACCAGACTCTCCCGGAGCAAAAGCAACACAATGATCCGGCCTTATCCGGAAAGGCCGAAGCGCTGGAAGCCGGCGCGAACAGAGACCTCGCAGTCAAACTCGCACGGACCGAGATCAGTCGACGGGCCACGGTGAAGGCTGCTATCCGACAAGCTGGGATATCACCCGACGAAGAACGAAAACGGCGTGCGGCGGGAGTATGGGGGGATTGGGAGGATGCTCTACAGAAGGACAATCACACGATGGACAATGACTTGAGCCAGCGAATTCAAGATGTAAGGCTGAATATGGAGCAAGGACCGCGGACAGACCGTTGGCAGCAGAAACCAATCAAGCCCGCAGTGCAAGCGCCTGCGGTAGTCTCTTCTGAGTCTGCATACAAGTACCCATCTGTGCCTCGCCAGCGGCCATTGGACATTTCCCCGCCGCCGCCATCGAAAGACCTCGGAGAGAATGCCAAAATCCGGTTGGAACCTCCGGTTCGACCTCCGAAAGAGGGCAATGCTCTCCTTGATGGACCTTTTGCTCCTCCTCGTCCCGACAAGGTATCGCCTGCCATCAGTAGCTCATCCATTTCTGTCTCTGCCCCCGCTTTACCAGCAAAGGTACAACCGGCAGCAGAAGGCATATCGCGCGCCGACCTTCATCCGTCCAACTTCACCTTCAAACCTTCAGCTTACTTAGAAAACGGCACACCCCTACGCACGGTGTTCCTGCCACCAGACCTCCGGATGCACTTCCTGAAACTGGCGGCCCCCAATACGCAGCGCAACCTGGAGACCTGTGGCATTCTTTGTGGGACCCTCATCTCCAACGCGCTGTTCGTTTCCCGGCTCTTGATTCCCGAACAGACGGCGACGTCGGATACGTGCGAAACGGTGAATGAAAGCGCGATCTTCGATTACTGTGATTCGGAGGACCTGATGGTGTTGGGCTGGATCCACACACACCCTACACAGACCTGTTTCATGAGTTCGAGAGACCTGCACACTCATTGCGGGTACCAGGTGATGATGCCGGAAAGCATCGCCATTGTCTGTGCTCCAAGCAAGACGCCCGACTGGGGCGTGTTCCGACTGACCGATCCGCCGGGTCTGAAGTCGGTCCTCAACTGTACGCAGACCGGGCTGTTCCACCCCCACCCCGAAACCAACATCTATACAGATGCTTTGCGGCCTGGACACGTGTTTGAAGCCAAGGGATTAGAATTTGAGACGGTCGACTTGCGGCCCACGGGGTCGCAGTTCTGATGGTCGTTATGAATGATGAGGAATTGATTTGATGTTCATACTAGACTATTTGCTAATACTAGCATTATCAGGGCGTGTTGCATTCATCGTTTATTCTATCCTTATTATAAGACTAGGATCGACAATAATATTCGTAACAAGAACATGGAAGACATAAGTACATGCCTACTACGTAGTATGTTAGGGTTTCTCCCCGCCCGCCCTGACGATCATCGCAACATCATCCACCCGCCTCCCGCCTCCAACTTCCTCTATCCTCCCTGTCTCTGCAACTTCTCCTCAACCTCCTCTTCACACCTCTCTCAATCACTCAATCTCAATCCTAACTCCTCCGCCTCATCCTCCACCCCAATTGAATGCTCCCCCCGCCCCCGCACGCATGTCGTCCACCTCCCGGGGCAGTTCGAGGTCCGCATCTCGTACTCGCAACCCTCCCTTCCAACAACATTCCACCGCCTCCTACTTCTCCTATCCCGTCACACACGTCGTCTCCGGTCTCTACCGCCGTCTCACCGACCCGCCCTCCTCCAAATCTAATGCCATGCGCCGCAACCAGGGCTCCTCCATGACCTCCCCCAACGACTCGGCCGCCTCCTCCCAGGTCTTCACCCCCGTCCGCACCGCATCGCCCTTCCAACCGCCCCCTCTCACCCCGCTGACCCTCACCGCGGGAGACTTTCACAGCTCCGCCAGCGACAGCCTCCAGCAACAGCTTCTAACCCGCGCGCTGGCAGAGGAGATCCGGCTGCTAGTCCCAGCCCGCCTCCAACTCGTCGACACTTGGCGTCTTGCCTACAGCCTCGACCGCGATGGCGCGTCCCTGGCCACCATGTACGATCTCTGCGCCGACATCTCCCATCGCAGCCCGCGGGCGGGCTACGTGCTCATCGTCCGCGACGCCTCTGCTGCCGGCGCCGTCTTCGGCGCCTACATGACCGACCCCCCGCATCCCCACTCGCATTACTTCGGTACCGGCGAGTGTTTCCTCTGGCGCGCCAGCGTCCTGGCTCCGCCGCACCAGCTCCTCGAGAACCTCCGCACCGACGGTAATGGCGACGGCGAGGGCGAGGGCAGTACCCCGACCGCCGGGACGCACTCGGAGGAATTGCTCGAGCTCGCCGGCCTGCCGCCCCCGCCCAGCGCGGACACCACCCATGCCGGACGATGGAGCACCCTCCGCAGCGAGAAACAGCGGCGAGATGCCTCGCTGGACCGGCTTGCGCCTCCGCCGTCCGCTGGTCGCACCAGCGGCACCAGTACCCCCGAGCGCATCCGCTTCAAGGCCTTCCCCTACAGCGGTGTCAATGACTATATGATGTTTTGTGAAACGGGTTTCCTCAGTTTGGGTGGAGGGTGAGTTGGCCGCACATCCCATCGTACACGTGGACCATGTTGAATTGCAGATCTAACTGGTTGTAATAGGGACGGTCGATATGGCCTGTGGATGGACTCCAGTCTCGAAAAGGGCGTCAGCTCCGCCTGCCAGACGTTTGGAAATGAACCTCTCTCCGACGAAGGCGACAAGTTCGATATCCTCGGAGTGGAAATTTGGTATGTGGGTGCGTGAATAAATTCTCACACCGCCGTCTCTGGAACTTGCAAGATGTTTGTACATAATACCCCGGGCACGGTGTGGCTGGTTTCCATCGTGTAGCATCTCTAAACTCAAGCAATCAATTCGCGAGGAGTAATACAAATCGAGATATCCCTTTCTCCTCGGAGGGTCAATTATCATTTGATACAATGTATCCGGCTCGGTTTTGGCTAGTGCGGCACATCCTGTCTCCGCGGCCTAGAATATATTTACCAAGACATTCCATCCTTGGGTTCCGTGCCTACAGTATATAACTATTCATATCAAGCTGTTTGCAGACCGAGATAAAACAATAATATTTTCATAAGCATCGGTAGCTGGATTTTAGTCGAAACTAACGGTATACAGGATAGGTGTTTGCGTCTAATCGTGAATCGTATTCCTTTATTACTAGCTAGCTATCGTTAACTAGAGGTCAAAGTAGTATTCTTAAGCATCGCCTGTTTATCCATCTCATAAGCAGATCTTGCCATAAAGTAATAACGAGAAAAGAAAAGCAATAGGGGTATGCAGTTATCACAAGCAAATAGAAAAATATTAAAGAAGACCAGTGTAAAGAGAGATCAGTAGGGCGAATTGACAATATCATCTCTTCCCAATCGGCTGCCCCATCTTGTACTGCGACGAGGAGTAACAGGAGGACCTGCAATACTCTCGCGAGTGGGCTTCATCAGACTCTTCTTCGCGACCATGTTCACTTCATTCGGCAATGCCACGATGACGTTCTTGTCCGATCCAAACCGGAAGTTGTCGGCCATGACCTCCTCAGAATATCTCTTGATCGTGTAAGGATCTTTGCGACCCTGAACCACCTTCTTCAAGCTCCAGGTGACGATGAAAGGACCCGTGGCGGTGACGATCGACGTCTCTTCGGAGTCTACACCGGTGTTGAAACGTGCGGGTGTGAAGGCAAGCGGTTTTTTCGTTTCGTGCTGGAACTGCGCCACGTGGGCTGGCTGCAGGCCCAACCGGCGAGGTTGAGGCTTAGAGTCCTTCGCGAACGAACGTTCGAAGCCCAGTTTACCTTCGTTCTTACCCTCCTTCTGCAACGAGTCGATAAGGAGCAGGTAGGTTCGGCATGTAGCCAGGACCCAGCGGCCGTCAGCGGACACGTCCAGACCAATGATAGGCTCTCCGAGAGCTGGAATATGAGTCTTTGCATTGATTCCCAGTCTGTCAAACATGCGAATATCACCCTTGTTCGATGCCACAGCGATGTATCCTTTCTCAGTGGTAGCCAGCGAGGAGAAGTCGTTCTTGCTAGCGTATTGCTTGAGATCGGCATCCACCAGCTTGTTGCCCGATACACGGGGATCGATGCGGTAGAGAGCATTGTTGGACGCGCCAATGAAGGGCTGAGCGGAAGTCATTTGAGAGAATTTCTGTAAACGATTAGTACCGGAAGAAAAAATCACAGGGTGGGCGAAAGAGTACATACACTTTCAGGACCAAATGTAGTTACGGGAATGTCTTCGTGGACCTTCCACTCGTCGATAATCTTACCATACTCCAAATCCATACGATAGAGGGAGTTGGGATCATCGCCATTCTGAAGGATCATGTTGCGATCCTCCGCGTGCAGCATGACCTTCTTGGGACTGAACAGCTTGCCCTTCGGAGTTTCCACTTTGGAAATGTTGGTCGAGAACTCCAGGTTGTTGTCCGGAGTATGCTTGAAAACACCAATCTTCGAGCCGCGGACGACGAACGACCGATCGTGCTTGTAGCCGACAGCAAGTTGCGAGTTGACATTTCCATCATCATCGCGGGTCACCACGTCGTCTTCCTCCTCATCTTCGTCGTAGTGTTCGCTGCGTTGGCCATCGTCATGGTCTTCCTCTTCCTCTTCCTCTTCTTCATCAGCCTCCTGCTCTTCCGAATCTTCCATCGTGAGATCTTGGAACGCATCCAACACGTATTCCCTCTCAGTTTCCTTGACCTTGTTCCATTTCATTTCATTCAACTGCTCCCAGAGAGCCTGCATCAAGCCCTCCTGAAACCGCTCCTCAGTTTGTTGGTCCTTGAAACGCAGGAGCCAGGAGTAGGCCGAGCCATCTTCACCATAGTGGTTAAAGATGAAGGAGAGATACTCAAAGTTGAAGACCGGGTTAATGTCAGCGACGACTGCTTGGCCGAGCCATTCCTTTTCTGTACCCGTGATTTGGAGCCAATATTGCCAGTTGCCAATTTCAGATACAGTAGCAACAACCTCAGGATCCTGGAGGACAAAAGTTCCCGTGGGGAAGTCAAACATGTGCAACTCGGCCTTTTCCTTTGCCAGAACTTCCTTAGCCTCAGGCTGTGCGACAGATGGAGGGGCTACGGTGGGTTCATCAGCTGAGCCGGCTGGTTTGATTTGTCCCTTGGACCGTGAATACTCCACGTCTTTGGCCATGGCGGCGTTCGATTCCGTTAATGAGTGAGTACGAGATTTGGCGGGCGAAGCCAGAGGGCTTGCGGATGGGATGGGTTTCTCTTCCTGGAAAGAAAATTCTTGAAGGTCCTGATGGGAGGCGGTTTGGGCGCTGCGCCGGTATTTCCGTTCGTACTGACACTGGAGAGCCGCGACTTCAAAAGTGGTGACTTTGTCGGAGGGGACCGACGGATCACAAACAAATTCGAACAGATCACCCAGATCGCCACTCAGGTCTCTCCAGGCCAGAATCTTAGAACCACCGTCGCGTACTTCGGAGCGGAAGTGTAAGGCCTGATCAAGGAGGAAGACCTTCTCGTCCTTGTCGGAGCCGTCACTGACACCTTGTGCGTCGTCGTCCTCAGCAAGCTCCTCCTCACCTTCCTCGTAGGCCCGCTGGATCACCAGCTGGTACTGAAACTCTTGGCCGGTGCGACGGATAGAGGCGGCGGCGTCCTTGAAGATGAGCTCGGAGTAACCCTTGGGCGACAGAGGGCGAACGAGATAGAGCTGACCCTGGGGGATCTCGATGATAGATTCTTTGGAAGTATCCCCAAACAGAAATTTACTCACTGAAAGGGTGTTGTTAGTGGGAGTTTGAAGAAGTGAGGCGTTGTCGCCACCGAAGAAGAATTGCGCAAAAGGGAGGATTGGCGGGGGAGGGGTAGACTGTGGGGAAGGAGAAATATCTAGGGAGAAGTCGAGACACTGCAAGGACAGAGCGATGGACAACACATACCGTTCCGAAGCATGAACATGGTGAGCGATTCCCTGAGCAACGAGGAGTTGTTTACTTGCCAAGGTGGGGGGGTGAGCAGAAGGTAGAGATCAACAAGAGGGTCTAGAGAGACAGAAGTGAAGGATGATGATCCAGAAGAATGTGGGGAACAACGAGGGAATCTCCAAGGAACGATGAGTCCCCACTGAGGTGTCTTGCGCAGGAGGAGACGGCGAGAAGGAAGAGAAACGGAAGAGAAGAAGACGACGTCAAGAAATGTTTTTGTTGTTGTTGATATTCCGTCATCGATCATCGTGAGTGGCAACTCGCTGACTCAGCTATGCATACATAATTTCTATATACAACCATCCATGTCTATACAACCTCACCCTCTGCCTCCTCTGCTTCCTCCGGTGCCTCACTCTGCGACGGCTCCTCTGACTCTCCTTTCGCCTCCCTCAGCACCCCTCCCTTGCGCGGAGGGAGCACTTTCATGAACGCCTCTCCCCAATCGCCAAGTTCGATCCAACGCAACATGATCTCCACCACATGGTTGGTTGCTAACACCGAACGGTGGTTCATCTCGATATACTTCCCAATCGGAAGTTTCGCCGTTTTGATCCCCTTCTCCACAGCGTGTTTGTGGCAGATTCCTTTATGACGATTCTTGTCCACCAAACCTCCAATGATGTATGTGCTATACGGCTTCAGTTCCGACAACGTATCCGGACTGTCACTGCTGAGGTAGATGACCTCGCCATCTTCCGGCTTCGCATCCGTCTTGTCCGCAAAAGGCCCTACCAACTCTCCTCCGCCCGGACCCTGCATCCATTCCTTTGCTTGCTCCGCTGCATGCGCAAAGTCCTCTTCCATAACGCGAACACCTTTCCAGTTCTCATGCTGCTTCGCCATGACCGTATCAAACCGCTCCTTCAGCTTCTTATTGAAGGTGGAGAGGACCATGTGAGCGCGGTAGGGAGATTTGGCGTTTTCCGAGTAAGCGCGCGTCAGCTGGGAGGAGAGGGAAATCCGTTCTTTCTCGAGCATCAAGTCGTCGTACCCGCAGTCGAGAATGAGCGTTAACGGGAGCAGCTTCGATTGCGCAAATCGTCGAGGAGTCCGCTCCCATGACTTCAAAAGCTCCACAACAGCTTCCTCGCCACCCCTTTCCCTTGCCTCAGCGATTTCGTTTCGTCGGCGCTCTTTCTTCTCCATCAGCTTCTCTTTCCTCTTGACTTTGCGGTCGGCGCGATTGGCCTCCCAATGTTTCTGCCGCTGGAGCTTCTTCAGCTGCCTCTTGGAGATCTTCGGCGCAGACTCTGACTCCCCCTCTCCCGGTGCCTGTGTTTCATCATTGGTCGCTTTTGCAGATTCGTTGTGCGCTTCTGATTTTGCTTCAGCTGTCGTAGCCTGGCTCGTAGTGTTGTTCGTGGGGACCGCTCCCACAGCGCCAGTCATGGTCGGCTCCGCATCATCCTGGGCGCCGTCGTGGTCGAGCTTGGGAAACTTCCGGGGCCGTTCTTCATCGTCCATGGTGCAGTAGTATGATATGATGATCTGGTGCGATGTAGATAGTCGGAGCCGCAAGAAAATAGAGGCTCCGAGTCTCCGGGCAAAAACCCCACGGACCAATCAGCAGCCCCGCAGCCGCCATTACCAAACCAGAGAGTAGCCACGTGACTGGCCGTCCAACTTCGTCTGTCAAGCATCATCGGCCGATCTTCCTGTCGCCGTCCTCACGTCCTCCTGTGCCCCGTCTCCCGCCGAAATGCCTCAGGATATGCCCCCGGCCGGGGGCTACGCCCCGGTCCAGTACAAGGTACGACAATAACCGCAATTCCCTCGCCCAATCCCTCGCGAGAACCCCCGGCTCCCCACGGCTCGACTGAATAACCTCTCCCTCGATGCCCATGAAACCCCTTCCATACCGCGGCAGAGGCCCGAAAGACAGGCCGGAACTGACATGTCTTGCAGCGCAATATCCCCGCCCGTGGATTCCGCCCCATCTACTACCTCGTCGGCATGCACCTCGTCATGGCCTACGGTTACTACAAGCTCTTCCACGGTGTGCGCGAAATGAAGTACGTCTGACCCCGCGAGCGTCTCATCCCGTCTTGTGCTGCATGCAGGAACGATCTCGTCTAACGCATTCTCTTCAATCTACAGCGAACTCGCCCGTGAGAAGATCTGGGGCCGTCTCCATCTCGTCCCCCTCCTGCAGGCCGAAGAAGACCGTGACCAGGTCCGCCGACACTTCGCCGACAAGGCCCGCGAGAAGGAGCTCCTGGGTACGGAGAGCAAGGTGTACAACACCAGCCGGTGCGTTCTTTTTGACTCGTTTCTTTTATTGGT
Organism: Aspergillus aff. floccosus IMV 01167; assembly: GCA_001931935.1. Classification (NCBI taxonomy): domain Eukaryota; kingdom Fungi; phylum Ascomycota; class Eurotiomycetes; order Eurotiales; family Aspergillaceae; genus Aspergillus; species Aspergillus aff. floccosus IMV 01167. Next base: position 70,836 of record MSJE01000053.1, on the reverse strand, counting down.
TGTATTCCAACCACTGATGGTTTGTCCAGCTATGTCCGCCCTACCTTCGTCTACACCCCCGCCAACGTCACTCAATAAGCAATTGGAAATGTTATATGCCTGGGTTCGTTTATGCCGTTGTTGCTTCGTCATCAGTCTTTCTTCTAGGCTGGCAGGGTTCCAATTAGATGTGATGTGGGACTAGGGAGCGGACGAGGGTCCGGAGTATTCACTGTGGCGTGTTGATTATGCTTTCCCCTGTGCAACAGGAGTGTTCGTGGAAAGTCAAAAGAGAACACTGTATCATGTAGATATACCGTTTGGTGGTTGATCGATTAGTTCGGAATATGCTTTGTTTTAGCCTTCACGAGCGCTCCCCGAGGCAAACAGCTTAGACACTTGGTGGAATTGTACTTTTGATTTTTTTTAATCTGTTTTTCTACCTAGAAAATCAACATCATCAAGGTATATCTAAGCTTCTCAGTCGTCATGCGCGATATGGAAAACGCTGGATATATGGTGTCCGATCCATGACATGTGTCATCATCGTATTATACAGATGCAGGCTGAACCTACCCTTGACGAACAGGTCTGCCGCAAAAGAAGGCTTGACATCGTTTGTCAAGACCATGCGGCCTTCAAATTGATCCCACTGTTGCAGTAACGACATGGGCTATTTGAGTGAAGAAGGTTAGTAGTATTTGCGCCTCGCCTAGCCGAACATGTCTGCTACTCCAGATAGGTCCGGCCCATCGTTTATATCAACCTTGTTCTGCTGAGCTTCCATTTCGGTACTCATATATCGTTCCTGTAAGGCACTGCGTGCCTTGCGTCGCTCCTCCCGCGTGCCCAGGATCTTGCCCTGCTCAGCGATACTGACGCCTCTGAGACCTTCCAAAAGGTCCAATACCAGGGCACGCTGTTGGCGTGCTGCCGTGGACCGAAGGAGGGCCGCCTCTGTACTGGCGACTCGCTGCTCGTCCATACCGGGCAGGCTGAGAATTAACGCGCGCGGCGTAGGGCTAGATCCATAGAGGACCCAAATAGACGCGATAAGTTGCGCCAGATCTTTCTGCATGTCGACAAAGTAAGGTTCATGAACAGAGGTGATGCAGGCCTTGAGAACCTCGGAGGAGATGAACTCGCGGATTGTCACCGTGGTGGGGGAATTGTTAGGAGGGGCGAAATCTTGCAGGATGGAGCGGATCACTCGGGTGATGATGCTGCAACACCGGGTATCGCGCATGCGCAGCGCGTGGGTGCAGAACAACATGAGCGGCTCGAAAATCTCCGGTGACGAAAGAACAAAATGGCGGATCGAGACGGATAGAGCAGGCGGGGGTTGTGGAGCACTTGGGTCAGCTGGCTCTTCGTCGGGGTCTGAAAAGAACAAGTTCAGTATAGAGAGACGCATTGTCGAGTCATGGTTCAACTTACCCCCTCTCTGCGGGTCCAGCAAACTGGCAACCATGATCACCGCAGAGTACGTTAGCTGTCGAAGGATGCTCTCCGACTTCATCTCATCAGTCAGATCTCCATCGGCGAGGCCTTCCCTACGCTGCTCGATGATTTCCCATTCTGACGTGACCTTGCGGTCGATGTTGGAGAACAGAGTAGACAACATCGGAGGCAAAAATTGAGCCCGAAATTGAACAGGACAGTCATCAATGAGGCACCTCGAGATATTGAGGAGGACAGAAAATTGATGAGAGGAAAGGTGGGCTGAGTCCTTGAACAGAGCCTGGGACAATGGACCTGGTAGTTCAGCAAACCCATAGAAATGCTCTCTCAGACGACTCATGCTGAAGAGCATTGAGTAGCAAGACTCCCGAACAGCTCTGATTTTTCCTCTGACTGACGAAGCAAAGCCTTCAAGGGATGAACGGGAAGACGTGATTTTAGAATAGAATTCATCTCGGCTGCCAGTTGATATTCCAGCTTGCCAGAATCTGTCCGTCAGGATGCGTTCAACGACTGACCGCATTTCATCGGACATCCCACTCCAGTTGGCCGGGTTGTGGAATGCGTGGGCATTGCTGTACCTTTTATCAGTACGATGATTTGGGATAACCGAACACGCCGTATCACATACCTGACTAGCTGTAACAGGGTTGGGAGAATCACCGGGATGATTTCGTGCCAGATATTGCAAGCGATCTCGTACGGTGCCTCGTTCTTCTTCAGCCTCTCAGTAGAGACGGCAAACATGGTTTTGGTGCCTCGCAAGGGGAGTTGCTGGAACTTCCGCGTCATATCCTCCTGAATCACCCTACCCTCATTATCAAGGGAGACCGATGACCAGTCCTCCAGCTTGTGTGCCTGTCGCGACTGCATGTAGGGTCCCACGTCTTGCAGCCCGAGCATGGAACAAAAGCCCTCGAAGGTCGAACACATTTGGCGGAATTCATCATCTTGCCAAGCTTGTCTTATAGGCTCCACAAAAGAGGCAAGGCGAGATTGACGCTGATACGGGTCTACGTTACTCGCACGTTGCATTATGATGAGGAGAATCGAGGTGAGTTCCATGTGAAGCTTGTCATCGACCCGATTGGCTTGACTGATCTCCCTGATTTTTGGTTCAAGCAGATCATAGAAAGTCGAGAAATAATCGGCGTAGCGCATTGCCAGACGACGGAGTTCATGGCTGGCCAAACCGTGAAGTTCTTTGACTGCCTCGGAATAGGCAGGATACTCTGGCTGGTCTGGCAGACGCGTCATGAGGATGTACTCCAAGACTTTTAATGCAAAGCTGGGGTTTTTGTCGAGGGCCCTGGATGAGATGTCCACAATGAGTTTGACGACCCGCTGCTTCAGAACTGGGTCTTCAAATTGCCTCTGCATTAACTTGAAGGCCCACGTTTCAAGGATGTTTTCTAGTTCTCCACGTTTGTGCTCGTCTTGCTGGGGCATGCGGCCATGTGCCGAGACCCATTTGTTATAGCCTTTCAGAGTCGCGTCCACCACCGCGAACTGAGTATCAGCGCGCATCAACGGGAGAGAACTCTTCGAGAAGGATTGCGCGCTAAAAGGTTGAGCACCAGTGTAAAGGTTGTCGAGCTTCGCGTCGATCTCTGACAGTATATGGGGAATTGCCTCTTGTGGTCGCTTCAGAACAATTGTCTCGATTATGGAAGAGCAGTACCGGCGGTAGTTGCCCACAAAAGCATGTCTTTCCGGGACTGTATCGATATCCTCAAGCAGGAACACAACAGTCGGGTCATCAGAGTCGGAAGGCAGAGCTTCCCAGCGGACCAGCCGCTGAGTGCAAATGCCAAGCAGCGCAGGGACTAGGCTAGTGACTAGGTCTGTATTGCCGATCCTTTCAGACGCTAACAGCTTTGACCATACGTGCAGAACGGGTATCGACACGGTGAGGCTTTGATGCTGTATTACGTTGATCATGAGGTGGAAGAAGAATGGGAGATTCAAACCGTGGGCATCGTCTAAAGAGAAATTCTTCTCCTCGAGGAAGCCAGCCACATACGACACCATCTGCAGCCAAGATGTTAGTTGGCAGTAAATGGCATTTCATTAGATCGAACATACCTCGGAGAGCTTTTTCGAGACCATATACTTCGTATCATCTATGTCATCAGGTCCTACGACGGACCATTCATACAGCTTTTGCAGCAGGTCCAAATAATCTGTCTGGTACATCATGTGCACTAGCGTTTGGAAACCCTCAACGTCGAAGTTAGATCGGCTATACAACGAATGTAGGGCTTCGACAGCGGCCTGTTTAAGAATGTTAGTACGTGGACCAATGCTTACTGAGAGTGGCGCATGTGACTTACCAACAACACTTGGTCGTCCTGACAAGTGAGGGCTCTAGCAATACTGGAAACACAGTTTGCAGACAGAATGGCTTTGGGGATAGACCAGATCAAGACCGATTTAAGAGCCCCAAGTGCTTTCAAGGCGGCATCTTTCGCGTGTTTTGAGCTTTGCAGATTCTCGATGCAGTATTCAAGGAATGAGCAGATCCGAGACAACCAGCCTTCCGGTCCACAGCGAAGTTCTATATGATGTTCTCTCTTAGGATACACCTCCTCGAAGACGGACAGCGGGGTGAAGATTTCGACTAGGGACCGGTTCAGATCAGTCCCGCGCAAGGAGGAGACGGTATCCTCGCGATAGAAAATATCTTCCGACAAGGTCTCGAGAATGGACAGGACCAGCTCTTTATGCACGAGACTGGCACCCCAGAACTGGACAAGAGTTTCATCCATGGCGGTCCAATCCAACCCCCAGCTGCGCTTGGCGATTTCCGCCCATAATTGGGGTATTTTGTTGCGGAGATACGGGGGATCCTCCGGTCGAACGGCCTCCGCCAGCTTCAAAACCAAGTCTCGCAAACCAGCGATCTGTTCGGGGGCCGTGAACGAGGTGTGGCGCAGGACATGATCCAACAGGGTCAAGCCGAAATAGCGGACCAGGGGATTGCTATCCGCACGGGAAGCCAAGAGAAACCCATCGCGCGCCGCTGATTTGCTTTCCTTTTGCGATTCGACAAAGGTCAAGGCTTCTCTGCGCAACTCATTTGTAGATGACGGATTATGGATGAGCTCCAGAGCCCGAACGATGTCGGCCATGCGGCTCTCCGATAGGTCGTCTTCGGCAGCCATGATTTGACGGAAGCAATCCCGCTCCAAACGACTGGTGCCTAACGCAATGGTCTATGGAGTCGCTCAATTCTTCTGGAGGTGTGATTACAGCAATCCCGTCATGATCCGGGCTTCTGATAGAGCCTCTCTCTCTTGAATGGGGTTTCCTTTCTGTTCTCTGTGAACTAAGAGAGGTGGTCGTGGGAGAGATCAGAAGACCGGTCAGCTTCCAGTGGGCGGAAACGGCAATAGCCGCAGCAAAGAAGACGGGGCAGTTGCGGTCAGCGATAGCCTGCGTTGTCCCTTGGCCTCTGGGGAGGGAGGTGATATTTGCAGGAGGCCAAGTCTTTCGGGGTTCTGCAGGAAGCGAATAACCAAGTGAGGGATTAGAACTTGTCGCGTGGACGCGGAAGAGGAGAGGTTTTTGTAGGCAGTCGTTGTATGGATGGGAGATGGAATGGCGCTCATAATAATAAATAGCAGGAGAATTTTCCACGCGCTCCAATCACCACAATCAATCGGGCGTGGAGGGGCTCCTCACCGCCTTCCCCACCACTACCTCCTGAGGTCCTCCGATAAACACGATAACATCACGATAAACATCATGGCCTTACTCTTGATTCTTTGTACTAGAACTGCATTATGCCTATCCCAATCATGGACACATCAACAACATGCCTTCACATCACCTGGCAACCCCCACTCTGACACTGCTCCAGATAACTCAGATCCTCCCCACTAACATCAGTCAACTCGCCTGGTTTGCGCTTCACTCCTTGGATCTTGATGTCTTGCTCTCCCTCCGGATGCCACCATCGGAGCCGCTGCACTTTGACCGAGTTGATTTCCAAGTGGTCAATCGACCACTCTCCGCTACTAACAGACACGACCGTATGCGTGTCCGGGAAGTGGAAGTCGGGAAGGTAGATTTCCGTCGGACTGTTTTGGCCAATCTCTTGGGCTCTCCCCACGAGTGACATGGTAAACGTGCAGTTTCGCAAATCGAATCCATGGCTGGATAGGAGACCGTGGGTGTAGATGGGACTAGGGCGGATGTAAGCCTCGGCTGCGCGGAACCCTACATTGTTCTGGAAACTCTGAGAGCACTCGGACGAGATCGACTGTGTGCGCAGGATAGTTTTCAGGTTGCCAGGCCCGACATGTTGATCTTCAGTATTGCTCTGGCTCTGCGAATAGGCAGGTGAGTGAGGGTCCGACTGTGAATGAGACTCGTTTTCCAGTCCCAGAAGCTTGCCACTGGGTAACTCGGGGTCATCAACGGAAAAGATTGACAGATCCTCGCCGTTCCAATTGTCTCCCCATTCGTGGTTGTTCTGGACAAAACCGTTAGTTGTCCAAATTCTAACAAGATATTGTTGGGAGGTATCTTACGCTTGAAGTATACAGCCATAGCGTAAACCCGTTGGCAGTGCTTCCTTCCAAAGCAAAATGATTCGCATCCATCGCGCTCACTTGGCTGCTGTAGTCTCCCGTCTTGTACGCTTTTTTATCATCCATGTCATATGGAATGCCAATCTCAGTAAATATCATAGGATGAGGACCCATGTACCGCAAACTCTCATCGCGAAGAAACTTGAGCTGGTCTCGCAGACAGTTACGAATTGCAGTCTCTCCTATCTTCACAGCGAATGCAGGGGTCAGATACTTGCCCCGAAGCACGCCGATCACATCAACGTTGTACAGTCGGTTCCTGTGACGGTTAGCCAGGCTCTGGTCAAGTGAAGATGACCACAACTTACCAGTGTTTTGTCATGAGCGTGAGTCCATCGTAATAATGTACTGCATGGACCATGTTGGGATCATCATCGATGCTCCCCTTCATGTCGGGCGGGATTTCCATCACTGGAGGTTGGCAGAACATTATACACTCAGGCCAAACACTCCGAATCGCATCCCGATAAGCACGATAGTGCTCCACGAAATATGTATTTGTAAACTTGTCATAGTCCAGTGGCTCACCAGTGCGCGGATTCTGAGAGAAATAATCCTTTCGCAGTAATTGATCTGATGAAGGATCCCAGACCCCGTGCTGTGCCCAGAGACATTCTCCAAGCTTCCACCCCGGATCTCGCTTCCAGCCATATTTGTGGTCATCGTAGTTAGGCGAAAGCCACGCAATCTGGCCTTCTGGATCCACAAGTTCTCTCCCAACTTGATGAGGCCCAAACCCACCGACTTTCCAGGTGGGCACTTCACAGGCTCGTCCAAAGCCTGTCAACATGGCTTGAAAGGCCGTTGGCGATGTCCCTAATTGCAGCTGCTGTTCGGGAGGGATAACAGATATGTCCTGGATACCGATCAATCCTCGATGAGGCTCGTTCATGCTTTCCCAACCGATCACCACATCATTCTCAAGATCCCCTGCGTCGTGGATTTTCTGAGCCAGATATTTACAAGCAGCGATGAAGTGGCTCTGCAAGAAATCCTGAATGTTCATCCCATTAATAACGGCTTTGGGGGCAAAATCACGCCCCGCCCAAAACAGCGTGAACATCGTCTGACACACGAGGCGGGTGTAGTTCGTGCTCCAGATCATCTTCGGGAACTCTGCGGGATTGTCATACGTGTTCTGCACAAGCGCAGCTTCAGTCTCTTTGAAGCCGCGGGGATCGAAACCAGCCGCGTAAAGCGTCCAAGCCGGGGCCCCCGACCCGCCAGATAATCGTGACCACTTGGATGTCTCAGCAAACGTGTAACCATTTCATCTCAGACGGTGAAAGAAAGAAATGCGAGCATACCACATCCTGATGAGGGTCCATGAAAACATAGAACTGGTATTGCCTGGCGATGCGAAGGACTTCGACTGTGAATGAAACCCATTCATCGTCGTATTTGCCAGGCCCAGCGTGTTCAATAGCCTCCCAAGTGAAAATATATCTTATGGTATTATAGCCCCATTTGCGAAGTCTAGCGAAATGATTATGCGCATCATCGAGAGAGAACGGACGACCAACAAAGGAAACATCGTCCGCATCGAAGAACTTGTCTGGAACGTAGGAAGGGATATCCGGAGTTCTGGGGTACTTGGATTCACCAGCTACGTTAATACCCCGTAGCGTGACTTCTCGGCCTTCTGAGTCTCTGAAAATTTTCCCATCGATCTGTAGACGAAGGTGACCCATGGTGATGAGCCGTTAATACCGGCGACTCACTGTTACCGCGAGGACCGGGAAAATCGGCGGTAGCTGAGGGGGTGATGAGAGGATACGACCGAGAGGGAGTACTCAGAACCCTCACTCAAGGAATACGGATCAAGCAATTATCTGGAATCATAGGCAATACGCGATCAGTATTGAGGGTCCAATCCGAAATGAGTAGTATCGGTAGGGTGCAAGCTGTAGATCAGATCGACTGAACTTACCTACAACAGATATCACAGGACGTGCAAACGTAGATAGCGAGAAGCTATCAAGCACATGGAAAGAGCTGTCCCTTGATCAAACCTCCGTTCTCCGGAGCTTTCCCAACACGGAGAATGATGGGCGATGGTAGAAGGGAAGAGGGTGAACGGAGTGCCTAGGTAGAGAGATAACGAGAGCCGATCGGCCTCTGACGTACCACTGTCCGCCGGACTTCCCCACACAACCCGACCTCAACTCAATTCGCTGTCACCTTTCTATCACAATTCATTATTTCGACTCCCGCTCCTGCGAAACCGCCTCGAGATCCACGAAATTCACCCCTTCAGGCCATGCAGATAGTGGATTAGAATGTCAAGCAAGTCCGCTCTTAAGGCAGTGCGAACAGCGCTGGATGCGAAAGATTTTGAGCTTGCAGCTGAGAAAGCCAAAGCGCTTGTGCAGCAGGAGCCCCAAAACTACCATGCGTACGTGGATCCCGCTATATCTCTGAGACTGTTATCTGACCAATGTCTCTACATTAAGAAATGTCTTTCTCGGACTCGCGCTAGACAAGATCAACAAGAACAAAGATGCGGAAAAAGCCTATCTCGCAGCAACCCGGTTGAAAGAAGGAGATAAGACAGCGTGGCAGGGACTTGTCAGCTTATACGAGAAGCAACAGAAACAAGGAACAGATAGGTTGGACGCATACCGAGACGCAGTCATAAGTTTGTGTCAGATATTTGCTGAGGCGTACGTGTTGATCATAATTCTACTGCCAGACGGGATGCCACTAATACAGCCTTAGAGACGACAAACACCGCAGTCAAGATGTCGTGGATAAGTACGTCGCGTTTACGAAAAAGAATGGCTCACGCGCCCAATACCGAAAAGCTCTGGAGCTACACCTACCAGACAGTCCCGTCTACTCTATCCTCGAAGGACGAATCCCGCACCCTTCGCACACATACCAGCGTTTGATTGAGATGACCGAGTCCGAAGAGAAGGAGTACATCAACAGAGAAATCGGGGAGCGACGGACTCGCCTGGGCGCAAGAATCGATCAAGTCATACTCGAGGTCAAACGAGAAGCCTTCAAGCGCAGTGAGCTTGAGCAACTTTATCGTGGTATAGTCGATTGGTCTCATGATGATCAAGTTCGGCGCACGTACGAGGAGAAATTGCTGGAGAGAGGATGCGACGTACTGGCAGTCCTTCCTCCAGCTGAAAAGGAGGCGAAACGGGCGGAAGTCTGGAAAGCTGCCCATGATATGGTCATCATTAAACACCCCTTCGAGCTAGCTTGGACCATAGCCCTAGAATGGCAAGATGTCCAAAGCTTCTCTGAATGGGAATTAGGTTTCCTGCAAGATTTTATCGAGTTTTTCCCTGAGCTTGGTCTCTCCAAGCTCCTCAAGGGTTTCCTGGCCAGTGATATCTCGCCATTTCCCAAGGAGCCCCAGGATCCGTTGCCGAAGGAGCAGGAGGCGGAGAATGGGGAAAGTGAAAATCAGGAGTTGGCTGCTCATGATAGTTTGATCTTGATGGTGGAAGGACTAGAGACGTCGTCCTCATCAATTGTTGCTCATCGAATCATGGCCGAGCTATACCTGTCCCTTGAGGAATACGAGAGCGCGGCGGATGTCTCTCGTAAAGGACTCCTCAATACCCAAGATTTGTTCAAAATGTCAGGATTGAGCCTACGAAATACCGTTGACTCCTTGAACATAGTTCTTGCGAACTCCCTCATTTACTACCAATCTCCCCGAAACCACCCCGAGGCAAAGGCTATATTCGATGAGATTTTATCCAGGAATCCTACTTCAACCAGTTGCCTGCTTGGGGTTGGCCTCATCCTCAAAGTTGACGAGGACTACTCGGAAGCAGTCAATTTCCTCGAGCGCGCGTTATATCGGGATCCGACCAATATCAAAGTACGGGGTGAACTCTCCTGGTGTAGGGCGTTGAACGGGGATCTGTCTTCCGGTCATGATGGACTGCAAGATGTCCTTGCAGAGCTGGAAAATTCCCGTTCAGAGAACAGAGAATTCAAAGCCGAGATTTATTACCGGATAGGTTACTGTCAGTGGGAAATGGATCCATCGCCAGCCGCTCGCAAAGACCGCAATGGCGCGTACGCCAACTTCCTTGCATCGATTCAGTCCAACATGAACTATGCACCTGCGTACACCAGTCTTGGTCTGTACTATGCCGACTATAAGAAAGACAAGACCAGGGCTCGCCGATGCTTTCACAAGGCCTTTGAACTATCCCCATCGGAAATTGAAGCAGCCCAGAGACTTGCAAAAGCCTTCGCGAACCAGAAGGAGTGGGACTTGGTCGAAGCGGTCTCCCAGCGTGTGGTAGATTCCGGTAAAGCCAAACCGGCCCCGGGGTCCAAGCGAAAAGGATACAGCTGGCCATATGCGGCCCTGGGTACCGTTCAGATCAACAAGCAGCAATATACTAAAAGCATTGTGTCCTTTCAAGCCGCTCTTCGGATTTCACCCGGCGATTACCACTCATGGGTCGGATTGGGCGAGAGCTATCATCATTCGGGAAGGTTCATTGCTGCCACCAAAGCTTTTGAGCACGCTCAGCAGCTAGAGGACTCTCTTTCCAACGATGACAAGGAACAGATCTGGTTTGCTCGATACATGTTGGCGAATGTCAAGCGGGAGCTCGCGGAATATGATGACGCGATAAGAAGATACGAGGAAGTTCTCGCTTTCAGGCCCAATGAATTTGGCGTCTCCATTGCTCTTCTGCAGACGCTGACAGAAAATTCATGGAAGAGCTTAGAGCTGGGTCTGTTCAATGACTGTGTTGAGCTTGCACGCAAAGCTATTTTGGTAGCTACATCACTCGCCGCCGAAAGGGTTGATATGTTCAATTTGTGGAAGGGCGTGGGAGATGCTTGCTCAATGTTTTCCTACGTGAAGCTCAAGGCAGAAAGGTTGCCCATCAGTGAACTGCAAGCTTTGCTCAATACTCAAGCGGACCCTACGGTATTCGATATTCTCACGGATGTCGACGAGGTGGGCCATCAGCACGTGTCGTTGTTGAAGGATGAGGATCACGAGACGATCAGTCCGTCAGATAAAGGCCTGTATGCCTCGATCCTAGCATACAAGCGTGCTATACATGTCTCAGTACAAGATATTCATGCACAAGCAGTGGCTTGGTACAACCTTGGATGGGCGGAATACAGGCTCTACAAGTGCGTACAAGCAGCGAAGGGGAATAAACAGTCGCGCAGGCTTTTGAAGGCGGCGCTCCGTTGCTTCAAGCGGGCAATCGAGCTCGAAGCCGGCAACTCGGAGTTCTGGAATGCTCTTGGAGTGGTGACTACAAATATGAGTCCTAAGGTGGCTCAGCATGCTTTCGTACGAAGTCTTAATTTGAACGACAGAAGCGCACAAGTCTGGACCAACCTTGGCGCACTCTACCTCATCCATAATGATCTCCCACTTGCCAACGAGGCGTTTACCCGTGCACAGTCGACCGACCCCGACTACTCTCAAGCATGGATTGGGCAGGGGCTCTTGGCTCTGCTATTTGGCGACCGACGCGAGGCACGAGGCCTTTTCGAACATGCATTCGACATCTCCAATTCATCGGCTGTTCTTCCCAAACAGCAGTTCACCCTCAGCTTGTTTGATCATCTCATGTCCGATGCGTCTGTGTCGAACGAAGTATCAGAGCTCATTCAACCGTTCTTTGCGCTCCAGCACCTTTGCTCCCAGGATCCTTCGGATTTGCCGTTTGTTCATCTTGCGTCCCTGCTCGCTGAGAGAATCGGCGAGCTTTCGGACTCTGAGAGCAGTTTACGGGCTGTTTGTTCCGCTGTCGAAGCGGAATACGAGGTGTCGGAGTCGACCGCGTCGCTTTCCAGATTCGCGCAAGCAAACGCCGACATTGCGCGTGTCCTTCTGGCCCGACAAGAGTTCGAAGAGGCCGCAGAAAAGGCAGAGACTGCCTTGATGCTGTCTGGCGAGGAGGATGCTGACAGATTTGATCCTGAGGCGAACAGAAAACTGCGTCTATCGGCGCATTTGACTGCTGGTCTGGCGCATTACTACATGAAGTCGATGGACAACGCGATCGATATGTTCCGAAACGCACTTCAAGAGGCAGACAACGCACCCGACGTTGTGTGTCTTCTTGCTCAAGTGCTCTGGGCAAAGGGAGGGGAGGAGGAACGGGCTGTGGCTCGTCAACAGCTATTTGATTGTGTCGAAAGTAACCCTGACCACGTTGGGGCCGTCACCCTGCTGGGCGCCATCGCGCTTCTCGATGATGACGGAGATGCGATCGAGGCAGTCGAATCTGACCTTCAGAGCATGATCACGAGGGACGATATTGAGATCCATGAACAGACGAAGCTGATCAAGCTCCTCACGGCCGTGTCCACTTTGGGCTTTGGTGATACTACAGACATCCCGGAAGAGACAAGACGCATCGGCGAAGCCACAGTGGCAGTCATGAGAGCACCTTACCAGCCTCAGGGATGGATGGAATTATCGGCCGCGTCCAACGAAGCGGCCCCAGCGGAGATGGGCGTTAAGAGAGCTTTGCGGAGCGTACCACCTCGAGGACACCTAGACGCCGTTGACCTCTCCGATGCATATGCGCAGACCGGGAAAGCGAGTGATGCACTGCGGGCAATCATGGTTGCGCCATGGAAGCAGAGTGGGTGGGAAGAACTGAAGCATGCGGTGACTGCCACGATGTCTTAGACTTGAATAGAACCTGAGATATTAATATATAGCGACGAAGTATGAACCCAAACTCGTACGTACCTGTATAATGTATAGAAGAACAATCACTCTTAAGCCTGCGCTGCTGCCTCTCCCTGTTCCTCTGCGATGCGAGCCAACAATCTTGCCTTTCTGGCTGCTTTCCACGACTGATCCAATGTTTCAATCTTCCCACCTAGGAGCGTAACGCATTCGGGGGTCAACAGGATCATTCCCCGTGCCACCGTAGCATTCCGCAGCAATATTTTTGCTCCAATGGGTAGCTGACCAACAGCGATCCCTTTAATTTGTTTCAGCTCGATAGCCACGGCTCTCGTCCCGGCGGCATCCTGAACGATCAACCGATGAGGTCCGCTGCTACTCGCCCCGGGTTCATTTTGTCGTGCAGCGGCGGTAGAAGTGTTCCCATTGGCATCCGTTTGGCCCTGCATGCTCTCGTCCACGTTCACAGTACGAATGATTTCACGCCCGCGCACGGTTTCCCCGCGCTCTACGCGCTCAATCGCTTCCACCTGGCTCCAAAGACTCGAGCCGATATCCTCGATATCGAGGACCTGGACAGGAACAGGGCTCTGCAGGCGCCGTTCTTGCACTGTAAGATCGAAGATGTCGGTAGGAAGGAGGGAAGAAGGAGTTCTGGTCGAGAGGGAGTCGCGGAAGTCGGACGCAAGAATGCGGAACAGCGCCGTCTGGGTCAGGGCGGAGATGGGGATGTTGCGCTGATGGGCTGTCGAGGAGATGAAGGCGTCCAGCCACGAGGAAGAAACGGAAAGGGATTTGCTGTGCAGGAGTTGGGCGGCGATTTGGTCCGAGGTAATCATTGTGAGGGTGTGAAGGAGTAACAAGGTAGTATGGTAGGACGGAGGTAAAAGAGACGGGATAACGAACGGACCACCGCTTAAACAGCTCCTCCGGCCACCTCATCACTTCCTCTCTTCCACTCCGTCATCCCGCCTGCTCGTCCTCTTCTTATTCTCATATTCTCCTCTTAACTCTACTATCACAATGTCGACCCTTTCGTCCCCACGTCCCTCAATCGCCTCCTCTCGCGCCCACTCTCCCACGCCAGCCTCCTCCCGCCGACCCTCGCTCGACACCCTCAACACCAATGTCGGCGGCGGCGGTCTCAGCGCCTCCTCCACGCCCTCCACCGCGCGCGCCGTCTCCCCCTCGCTACACACCCGACGCAACCGCGCCGCTCTCCGGGACTACTACAACCTGAAGCCGTCGGCCGCGGAAGGTCCCGGCGCGCGCCGCTCACGGAGCATCCCCCGACACACCGACGCAGGCGACCTCTCCAACCCATCGGTGGTCTCGACAGGTACGGAGCTCGACAGCCCGGACTTCGATCCGCAGCGGTATGTAGACCATCTGCTAGCGACGTCGTCGTTGGCGACGGTGCTGAAGGCGGAGAATACCCTCGTGGGGGACATCCGCACGCTGGACAGCGAGCGCAAGGCGCTCGTCTACGACAACTACTCCAAGTTGATCCGCGCGGTCGAGACGATCGGCAAGATGCGGCGCAGTATGGATGACCGCGGGGCACCTCTCACCATGACCAAGACGTTGGGGCCGGCGATTGCTTTCGTCGCCGAGACGGCGGGGAGCTTGATACAGGAGGGCGAGGAGCAGCGGCGGCGGATCCAGGAGACGAAAGCGACGGATCAGTCTGGGCGGAGAAAGGATGAGAAGGCTACGGTACAGTGGGTTCTGGCGGCTCCAGCGAGGTTGGAGGCGCTTGTGGCCGAGGGGAAGCGAGATGATGCAGCGAAGGACTGGGAGGAGGTCCGCGGGTTGCTGGAGAAGTGGCACGGTGTCAAGGGTGTCCAGGAGATTCGTGACACCTGTGAGAAGATTATGGAGAAGACGGAGGAAGCGTCATGAGGTCCCCGGCGGGAGGATCAAGAGCTATCGCTGAGTCTGCATCGGTCAGACCAGCTCCAGAGTCCCTGTGCAGGGTCCTGACGGCCGTGCATCAGTGACACGAGTCGATCGACAGGGTTCACGACTCGTTGCAAGACGGAATCAGCATCGAGATGTCGACTGCTTCGCGTGAGGTCTTCATGGATCCGAGGGAGTACCATCTGCAACAACGCATTGACAAATGCCGTCAACGCCCAGGGCTTCCCAAGAGAGCAATACCCAACAACTCACGCATCCTGCCGCGGACCGAACCACTAGGTCTGTATAGTAGGAGCCCATGTACAATACGTTTCATTATCGTCATCATCTATAGCACCACACAATCAACCCACATCACCGCTCATATCTTCCCACTCAACACATCCCGACTGGAGAACAAGCTAGCCCTCAACCCATACGGATTATTCCCCATGATCTGCAGATAGGTGTACGCATCACACTTGTAATAAACCGGCCGCTCATCCTCCTTCACCAAGTCCAGATTCACCAACTTCTCAATCACTCGCTTCACATCGTCGCGATCGGCATAGTCTCGCGTATACACCGCGAGCAGTCGCGCGCTGTCCTGACCCTTGCCTTCGTCGGTTGCCACCTTGGCCGCAATGCCCAGCTCCCCGCGCGCCGTCGCCTCCACAATCGCTGCCCAGAATTCGTCGATACGATCTGGGGTCAAAAACAGCATCCACTTGCCCGTGACAACCCCCGTCTCGCGGGCCAGCGCAAAGATCTCCTTCTCCAGGGTCTGGCGTATTGGGTTCAGTTTCCGCGTCAGAGGCGCTCGCGTCTTTGCGCCCGAGCGGTCGTGCGCCGCTTCTAACTCGGCTTTCTTGTCCTCGTACGCGTGCAGGAGCTTGGTTCCCTTGGCCACGAGCGTGGCGATATCTGCCTCGTGCGCCGGGTGGTTTGGGGCGTTCACATAGAGCCACGGCCCGGCATCGTCAACTCGTGTTTTTGACGCGGGGAGACGCGCCAGAAAGTCGGGGATGGATTCGTCGGCTGTGGGTTTGTTGCGGCTGGTGTGGGAGGCGTCCAATTCCGATTTGATGTTGAGCGTGGAGGATGACGGCTGGGATTCAGCTTTAGTGGACTGCGACGCAGGTGTGGGTCGCGATGCGACTAATTGTTCGTATTGGATTGTGGACAGGAGGTTTGGGTGGATGCTCGACCAGTATGGCTCTGGGTCGTATGTCTCGGCGAGTTCTTCCAGACGGGACACTTCGTCGTCGTCACCTGGTGCTTGCTGTTAGTCATGGAGATCTGTAGAGAGTGTGATATGCGTACCGTAGAAGCTGGACTCGTCTGAAATGACTGAGCGGGTATCGGTAGCCATTGGGCGGTTATTGGGATGAGGAAGTTTGTCGATGTTGGAGTTGGAGGAAGGAATAAGGATGTTGTTTGTTGATAAGATCTTATCGATATCAATCTGCGGGGACGCCAAGATCGGATACGCTCAAACTGTATGTATACAAATGTGCACAACTACGTGGATATTTTACGCAAGATTTCGTCTATTTGAAAGCTACTGACTATATGCCACCCATTTTGCAGTGTCGACACTGATTTCTACTGGGATGCAACCTCCGGCCAGACCTGCTGAACAAACGCAGTCAAATCGGTTTTCAGGTCCTGGGGTCTCTCAAGCGCCGCAAAATGTCCACCCTAAAGGATGTGAGTAGAAGTCTCCTTATGCTAGGAACAAAGCACTTACCTTATCGTGTTGTCTCCAGAATACCAGGTTTCCAGTGGTGCTCACCCAGGTCTTGGGGACCGGAATGATCTCATTGGGGAAGTAAGAGAATCCGAGGGGTTTCTGGATATACCAACGGTCGTGCATCGTGCCCGCATCCTTTGGAGCGTTGAAAATCTACAATAGTCTCAGCATCATACTGAGCAGGTATAGTGGTGGTTCTACCTCGCGGTAAGGGTAAATAGCCCGAGGGAACGACTCGGTAAACCAGTAGAGCGAGACCAGTTCGAGAACAGTCTCCGATGGAAGGGCATCATCGACCCAATCTAAATACTTTTCTCCGCACCTGTGGCCACAGTCAGACCTTGACTCTCTGTGCAGTAAATAATGGTTTTACCAGGCAAGCAAGGCAATGGGGCTGCTGGAGAGAACGTGTCCAATGGTGCTGGGTCTGGTCCCCTGCTCGAAGGCATAGGCTTTTCCGAGAGTGAGGAAGTCATCCATTCGCTCTAAGCCCTTCTTTTCTTGGGCCGTAAGCGTCGTCTCTGCCGCTTGTTCCGGGCGGCCGACCAGTGGGCAAAAGTTTACTGCGTTTGTTGGTATAACCAGCTGGGTTAAAGACGATGTAGATTAACTTACAGTGAGCACCTGGGCATGGTCAGTATCTAGACACATGCGAAGTCAGCTGGGACATACCTTTGCAACTATCGTAATCAACGGCCAAGAGACGGGACACTCTGGCACCAATATCACCACCCTGCGCGATGTAGCCCCCGCCAAAGCCAAGGCCTTGCATCAACTTATCCAGAATCCGGGCGGAGTCCGCGTTTGTGAAGTTCCTGTCCAAAGGCGGGCCCGAAGAGAAGACATAACCGGGTAGAGACGGCACAACAAGGTGGTATGGCAAAGTGCTGGGGGTGAATTCCTCACTGAATAGCTGGAGCATCGGGAGAAATTCCATGTAGCTGCCAGGCCATCCATGAATGAGAATGATTGGCACGGCATCCGGATTCTCAGAGAATAGCGCCGCAAAATGGAGCTTGACATCCTCGATATCTACGGTGAACTGCGGGAAGCGATTCGCCCTTTCTTCGCAAGCTCTCCTACCATGACATTAGCTATAGGCTCTCGTAGAGTCCTGGGGGAGGGTGTACCAGTCGAAATCATTCTGCCATTGTTTCCGAATGGTGGTCAGCCACTCCGACGTAATGCCATATTGGCGGTCTGGTCGGGAGTTTTCATAAGTTGGCGGGGCAATCTTGGAGAGCTTCAACAAGGTCTGGAGCTCATCCAGTTGCTCCTGGGGGATGGAGACGCGGAAGGGAGTGGGAGCGATGGTGGCTGCAGAGGGGAGCTGGCCGAAGGTCGCCATAATGCTGCAATACTTTCCAGGGGGTGGAGGAAGAAAGAAAGGTAGAAAGATACCAGTATATATCGGTAGGCAGCTTTGCTTATCCCGGTGGACGATCGTGCGGGGCACTGTCAGCATGAAGAGTCATAACTCGTATAGATAGATGGTCTAGGTGGTCTAAGTGGGCTTGATTTGTAATTAACTGTTGTTAATGCTGTAATGGCAAGAACACAGATATGCTTCTCATGTTGTATAGATGCTTGAGGGTATACCGAAGTCCAGCGTGTAGATATATACTGCGATGGGTCATGTTCACCGCCCGCATCCAGCCATGGAAAATATCTATTCGCCCACTTCAGGATCACCGTTTTCCCTCAACTATAAGCAACAGATCTATAACACATAATGGAACTTCAATCTTCCCGCTCAACAACGACCGTCTTCCTCGATCAACCTCCCAGCTGTCTGCAATTCTGTCCTGCCATCCCAAACCAGTTCGTCGTGGGCACCTATCTGCTCTCCGAGAACAAGGACGATGGAGGCAACATCCAACAGACAAAGACAGGCAGTCTGCAATTATGGAAGCTCGATCCAGAGAGTCCCGAAAATGCCCTGTACGTTGCTCCATAGCCCTCATACAGATCCACATCTAATTACCTCCCCCCAGATTATTGATCCAAAAGATCCCCTTGCCATACGCAGTCTTTGATCTCCATTTCCACCCGACCAATCCCTCCATTCTGGCCATTGCCTCCAGCGCAGCCTCCGTCGCTCTATTTCAAGTCTCCGCCACGGAGATCACGCATCTCTGGACTCGCTCCGTGCACGAGGACCCCTCCATTCCAGCCCTCTTCCTCGCCTGGATGCCACCCAAGTGGCTGTCCCAGGACGACGCTGACGGCTTTGCCGTGACCTTCTCAGACGGCACGACCACCGTCTTTGGGGCGCAACTAACCAGTTTCCGCGACGAGGGTAAAGGCCTCGCACGAGCAAGCAGTGACATCGCCGAACTTGGCTCCTTCGCCGCCAGACAGATGATCGAGGTCTGGTTTGTAGCCTTGGCTACCTACGACAACGAAGCCTCTTCGGCGCAGTCGGCGGCGCCGTTCTTGTTCACAGGGAATGATTTCGGCTCCCTGCACACCAGACGGTTCGACCCGACGGCCGCGGGCGACGATGAGTCCCCGGATTTACTGCCCCCGCTGCTCCTGGAGCACGATGACCGTGCCCGGCATCACACAGCGGGTGTCACGTCGATCCTTCCTCTGCCACTGCCCCTCCAACAGGGCGCCCCTGTGCTCCTTACCGGGAGCTACGATGAGTACCTGCGGGTGTACCATGCCACGCGTCCTGGGGAGGTTCTTGCGGAGACGTGCCTGGGAGGCGGCGTCTGGCGTTTGCAGCTGCTGAAGACGGAGCGGGAAGATGAAGGTGATGATGACGGGGAGCGGTGGACGGTCCTGGTCCTGGCCAGTTGCATGCATGCAGGGACTCGGGTCGTACGAGTCACCTGGAAGACGAACGAGTCCTCTTCAGCGTGGGACATCGTCGTGCTGGCAGAATTCACGGAACATCAGAGCATGAACTACGCATCCGACGTATGGAAGCCAGAAGGCGGCTACGATTTGCAAGGCAAATCCCTCTCAGAGTTACTCTGTGTCTCTAGCAGCTTTTACGATAAACGGCTGTGCACGTGGCGCGCGAGCGTATAATGTATTCGCCATGAGACACGGCATTTATTGTTCATGAAGACCTAGTTTAACCCGCTCGATCGTTCGTAATGCAACATGCAACGGCATGCGAGACACAGAATACAGACCCATCCGAGAACCCAAGACGATAAGACAAAAGCACAAATCAAACCCACAAATTAAGTCTATCCCGTTACACAATCGTCTCCAGCTCCCGGGCATATCCTATCGCGTTCTCAATGATGGTGCCGCTGGCCACCAGGATGTCCTTCTCGGACCGGGCGGCCGCCTCGGGCTCGACAGGGAAGTATATCCGGCCGTCAAGGAGGACCCATCCGCGCTGCTGGGCGAACTCGATGACCGCGCCCTCTGACTCCAGGAAGAGGAGGTTCTTGGCGTTGGAGATGGGGAGCGACGGGTAGGCCTTTTCGGAGCAGTCGGCGATCTCACTGCGGATGGTGCCGACAAGGACCTGTTTCACTCCAAGTTAGCGAACATGAACAATGGAATCCCACTATCAAAGAATCAACTCACGCTAGAGAACAGAGCAAATTCACCCGAGGGCACTCGCTCCGAGTTCGTCTCCCTCCACACCTTGTCGTAGCTTCCTTCCATCAGATTCCGCTCCAGGTCCACCGGATACTTGATAAACGGGTCATCCTCCACACTCTTGCCCTTCAGGCTCGCCTCCTCGACCAGCCCTTCGAGAACCGTGTGGAAGCTCGTGCTGTCGCCCATGCTCAGGAGAAGCAACAGGTACAGACCTGTGATCTTGCTACGCTGGCTAGTTTGGAAGTCCACCTTTCCGGCATTCGTGCTGTCTCGCTCCAGGTCATAGAATGGCTGCAGCTGCTGATAGTATCTTGTGAAGGTGGGAGCGTCCGTCTGGCGGATGGCGGCCAGGGCGCCAAGCTCAAGGACCTCGCGGGCGACGGCAATCAACTCGGGCGACGTGGAAGGCGTAGGAATCAGGGCATTTTGTAGCAGCAGAGCACGTTTTGCCCGGCTCAGGATGTCATTCGTAGCGTCTAGTTGGTTCTTGTTGAGAGCATTGTGAAGCTCGGAGACGAGAGCCCGGAGGTCGGCACCGCTTGCCATTTCGTGGTCTGATTTGGGGATTTCGGATGGTATTAAACCAGTATTCAGTGAAGTTTGAGGAGCGAAGTGTGGTAATGGGGGGTGGAGGGATGGTTGACGGTGTGAGAGGTGAAGCTGTATGGGGTCGATGATGCGGTTGACGTTGACGAGCTCAGCTTCCAACAGCTTCGCAGGTTCCATCACGTGATACATTATCTTACTATATGATTACATAATCTATAGAACGATCGCAGGCAATTATATCGCATTACTATTTCAGACATTCAGAGCCAATTTGACAAGAGAGTCATAAGCAGGCGATCCTAGTCCCGTCGCAGGATCCCATCCTGTCGTCGCGTTCCAACTAGCATATGGTATCTTGCCTCGAGGGTCCGTACACCCCGAGGAACCCCCATCAACGATATCCGTGAACCCCTTTCCCATGAGGGAATAAAGCCACGGATTGAGAAAGCCAAGACGAGGCTTGTTTTGCTTCAGTCGTGCCGCATTCAAGCGCGACACAATGCCTGCAAAGACTGGTGCAGAAGCACTACCATTTAGTTAGCATGCGTCACCGCCTCACGATTCAAGGGAGGAACTCGCCTTGTGCCTCCAATCTTCAAAGTAGATCCATGATCGACGATGGCAAAACTTCTGGCCTGGAGAGCAACGTCCGGAAATGCTCGACCCTCTCTATTGTATAGGCCTTGCCACTGCTCTCCGAGTCCTCGAAGATACTCCTTGACGCTTACATCCTGGTATGAAGGACGCTGAAACCGCTCTGAGAAACCGCCACTTGAGAAGCTAACCGCTTTTTCGGGATTCATACCGTAGGTGCCGCCAACCGCTGTGACGAACGGACATGATGCAGGAAATACGGGCAAGAATCTCTTCTTTTGTTCACGGTCATTGGTCACACAAACATCTCCAACACCGCAATCACCACTGCTGAAGATCACCGAGACACCACGGGCTCCCAGCTGGGCAAAGAGGTTGCAGACAGCTTCCGTATATGACGGTGGAAGGCTCTGTTCATCTTCACCGTATGAAGTTGACAGGACGGCGGGGAGGTCCGCATCCGTTAGGTTCACCAAATAGTGCAGTTGCTCCAGGTACGGCTCGTTGTCCGAGTTATCAGGGTCGGGTTGGTCCACTTCTGGGACCAAGGCTCCCCGGCCCGCGGTTGTGTAGAATCTCGTTTGAGCGTGATACGCGATCGACGCAGCGTACTGTATATCCAGAGCTGCTTCAGAGCTGGACTGTGAAGAGTTCTGAAGGTTCAGACCGCCATTGATAGAATCCACAGTAAAATTGGCATCCTCTTGGTTCGGCCCAAAACGCTTCATGAACACCTCAAAGTCATTGTAGCGGGCCCATTCTTCCAGGAATCCAGAGATCCCTAGTATATTACGGGGATCCGGGGTTGGGTTGGGGTCGTTGATACGATACAGCTCACGGAGACATTGGGGGGTGATAGTAGAACAATTTCCATCCAGATCTTCTGCGGTGAGAGCCACAGGTGTGAGATCGGATACTCCAACCTGAGGCTTGAATTGTCCGAACCGAGTGGTTGGCTGAATCAAGTGGACATGAGGATACACGTCCTCTGGAAGTGAATACTGGAGCGTTCGCGTCACTGCTGATCCACTTTTCTGATGGTGGAATTCATAGAATTGTGTGTCAAGTAACGTTTCAGCCTGTGAGATGGGGACGGTAAAAGTGATCCAGTTCCCATGGTCCTCGATAGCCTCAGCAGGTACTTGTTCTCGAAGCCAGGACAGAATTCTGTTGGAGGCATCATCAGATGGGCGTAAGAAATCCCGGATCTCATGGAGCTGCATATGACGTCCGTATGTTCCATGCCCAGGCGTCGAAAGATCGATCACTTTTTGCTCAAACGCGGCTGCATTTTCCTGATGGATACCCAACCGTAACTTCATCGGTTTGGATGGCGCGGCTGGCGGGCCTTTCGTCCAACCATCGGGGATGCCATCAAGCTGCTCAACAACAACATACCCAGGCGTAGCGGTGACCGACGGAGATAATCCGGCAACAACGAGGGAGCAAATCCCCACGAGGAGCGGGAGAGACAGCATGAAGTATGCGCCAAACTATCGATTTCCGCCTCAACGTGTCGGACTGGTATGAGTGATGCAGAGAATTGACAAGGTAATCGTGTCGCGAGGATATACACCACAGTCGCCTCGGTCTCTGGACCATTGAATACTCCTCCAGCACGCAATGATCAGTGATACCATAGAAAACGGCCAAAGAAGAAGACAGCGGGATGGAGGCAGGAATAAACCTGCTCTCCCCACTCCTCCATCCCTCTGTTTGGGTCCGGAACACGATGAGCCCACGAAATTTCCACGTCATTTGAGTTTCGTGGAATGCGGTTCCCAGGTGGACCAGGCCGGTCAGGCACGAGGTATCTTGCTGTCGCCATGTCGGAGAGCAGATTTGGTTCTTGGCAGCGAACGCCAAACGCGAGACTAGCGGAAGCTTATGAAGGCGACAGGCAAGTCGTAGTTGGTTGTGGACTTCTGGAGCAGTGTCGAAGAAGGAGAGCAATGAAGCCGACAGCAGGATGAATGCGACACCGTTTATTGATCACCCAAAAGGGTAATGGAGGCTGGCAGCCAATCGGAGGGCTTTTCGAGGATAACTAGTCCGATCTAGGAAATCTAGACCACTTCCACCAAACATCATCTCTTCTTTCTTCTCCCTTCTCGCTTCTTCTCACTTCTTCGTCTCGATGATTGATGGATCCTCCCCAAGCACAAAGAACGCAATAAGTTTGAGTCGAATCTTACCGTATGATCATACGCCCCGAAGTCACTACCGCCGCCATTCTCGACGATTAGCCCAGTTTCAGAGAGTTTAGAGCCGAACCAAGCGAGATAGCACGGAATCCTCATCTTACATCTCTGATGATGTTCTCAGAGGCAGTGCAAACGTACGAAATGGACCCATCGGACCTATATTGCAAAGCAAATAATGAACGTTAGTTCTGGTGCATCCGTCATTGTATTTCATCACAACTTTTCCATGGCATAATACATGCTCGTCTGGTATTTGGCCCCCCCCCCCCCTCCTCCCCCAACTCCCTCCCCATCATACTACGATAAACCTTGCAATGCCTGCCTTCCTTCTCTTTCGATGGTCGCCTGAATCTCCGAAGTTCGAAGAGTGATGCGGCACTTGAACGGGTTGGGTCTCATATTGAGACCTTTACTGGAGCATGCATCAGGATCAGCTCACCGCATGACTTGATCGAGGAGAACAAACAGTGGGACACTCACGTGTAATCAAAGATATCCACAGGAATTCCATTTTCTTCCCGATCCAAAGCCCTTTCATTTCGGAAGCCCCAAAGCAGACGCGCAACGGTAATGAAGGTCCCTTTTTCGGCAGGCGACAGAAGATCACAGTGCATTTCTGTCCAATTTTTATAAATACAGGGCCTCCAGTGATGCGCTCACACACACATTGCACGCAGGGTCATAGATACGAGGTTGAATTGCACACACCGCATGGCGCCATAGGTCCCTGCAGTCCTTCAAAACGGGGGTGCTAGGGGTATGCTCTGGCCAAAAAAAAGTCACGGAACTTAGGCGTATCCAGCCGCACGGTCCTTATCAGCTGGGGGGAGGGTACGCCGATAGAATCTGTGTCCTTTAAGGCTGCTCGACAGCTGCTTGAGACAAGAGAAGTGGTCAATAAGCTGATTCTGTTTGACTCCCCCAACTGAATCGGACTTGAAAATCCACCGGCCTGCATGTCTCATTTCTTCAAGAACTTAGGCAAAGATCCTAACATACCGCAGCCGACAATCCCAGCGGCCGAAGCGAAGGAATTGGCCTGTCTTGGCATCAGGACCCTGCTTTGGGGGTAACCATTCAGACTTTAAAGTCTAACTCCAAGTGAGCACTTGGAAACCGACAATTCCTTTGAATGAGATATGCATTAGTAAATTTAGAACATCTTACCTAAGACCAACACATGGATAGGAAATATATTTTTTGGTTCAAATGCATCTACTATGTGGTTATAGAGCCAACACAATATACCGCAAAGACTGGCCCGTCCCCTGCACGTATATAGTTGGCCAGGTACCTTATGCACAGGAACAGAACCACTAATAACGACTGGCAAATGTGTCAACGAAAAAAACTCCACTAAAAATGGCGGGGCTGTGCTTTAATTGGGGGCCGTTTCTCTCATCAATCAGATCCTCGATTCTGGTTACATTGTTGGCACAGCTCCATGTCATGCCAAGAATGTCAGCTTACGGGCGTCGTTCTAGACGGGAGATATGAGGATTTCTTCCGTTAATCCTGCGCGGCGGCTCCTAAAAAAACAAAAAAAAAGAACCTGGGCATTTCGGATAAGCATTGTGGCGGGCCTTGGGCATTAGGCGGCGGGTGGGACAAGAAATTCCAAGACCAAAGAAGCACCCTTTAAGCATTTGTGGTTATCAGAGATTTGATTGGTGAAGCTATAATCTGCATAAGGGTACTGAAAAGCGGTGGATTTTTGGTATTGTCCCATTGTGAATTCGTCGCCCCTGTTGGTTCCATCTCAGAAGTACGAGCAAGCCAGAGAGGCCGACAGGGATGTATACACCAACACCACGCTAACGGCCGCACAGAAGATATATCCAAGGTCGTCAGACATTCATCCCGGATGCACCCCATCTAGGCTAGTTGGAAACCTTGACTTTCGTAGAGTCTCACTCACGCTCAACATGTGCGACGAATTGATACTTGCAGTGGTCTTCCATGCTTAGAAAATTCGCCCTATTCTCCCATTCCAGCTCCTCTACATCGCCCCAGGGCTGCGGTGCTTCGAGCAGAGTACGTCGCAGCTTTGGCGCAAACCTGAATTTACCACGCCACACAACTTGATAGATTTTTACTTTGGTCCCACGGAAGGTCGTTCCCGGTAAAGTGGTCGACAACCTGGTCCAAGGGGCCGATCATGGTCTCCACGTGGCCGTTATTCCATGACCAGAAGCCAAAGTCAGGATGTTGTTGTCCTTATCAAAATTAACACCAAGCCATATCGTCCATACCACAACCGCGAAGATGGCTGTAGGAACAAACCGTAATACCTGGCAGGTACCGAGGTTTGGTAGACGAGCCATTTCGCAATAGATAGGCCTAACTATGGGTTCGTGATACCAGAGAGGACCTGAAGATCTGGAGATGTTGGTGAAGATAGCACTTTCGTCACGCCATCCAGTCCACGAGAAAGGAGGATTGCCTGGAATTGCCCCCTTTGACTAATACTACAAAATATTGACAGCTCCCCGACTAAGCACAGTCAACGCTACCTTTCGACAGGGGTAATAAGGATTTATGGAAGACATCGAGAGTACAGGTTCTTTTTATCCGGTTACTACGGTAGTATTCCCTCTGCGAGATTAAAATAAGCCATCCTTAATCTTCGGTGTATTCGATATAGGTCTGCTCGCGCTCCCCTAACCGAGGAGTAATCTCTTCATGTGAATGGGTCGAAAGAATAACCGAAGGAACCGACTACAGTAGTGCTTCACCCGGTTTATGGTGTCTAGGCTGCTATATCTAGGTTTGTTGGTGTCTGGCGCAAGTCTCGACGAGGCTATTTTCTATTTTAGTAGATTGCCCCATCGCAGAGCTCTACGGCCGCCGTGGGCCTTATGTGTCAGGAGACGCTAGCGGCTTAATATTATGGTCTAGTAGATCTTGCTTAGCTTAATTACTCGGAGTACTCGGTACGACCCCGGACTACAACGCGATGGTGCTAGCACCAAAAAAAAAAAAAAGGGGGAAAAAAAAACGCGCCAATTACCCTCATCTAATTGCCTGTGCTGTCTTTTCTTTCTTTCTTTACTTCTTCTCCATTCATCCAAGCTAACTGTATTAGCCGGCGTAGAGCAATTATAACCCTTTCGTCATAGATGCTAACCTCTCACATATCCTCTGATTATGAGCAGAACCTCACGCTTTCTTCCTAGCGCATCTACACTATATCGAAAATCCAGCATGTTGGAAGCGTAGGGAAACCATCACTCAAACTGACATTTGCTCTAGCCATCCTTAGCCTAGCCACTGTAGCGTGTGCAAGGCGCAATAGGCCTAATTGGAACGCAGATAGTGGATTTTCCAAATGGCTGACAATGCCTACTTCTGTACTAGAACGATATATCCTGTCAGCGCCAAGCGTCTTGTACAACTTATTCTCCATTCGGAGTACTCCGTACACCGGAGCAGGTGGTAGCGGCGCACTCGGTCTACCTGATAGGTTCCTTGCCTGTCTAGTACGTTTGTTGGGTAACATCGGTCGTAGAGGTTCTCAGGGAGCCCCCAACGATGAATACGATAATCAGATAGACTTCCGGGCTGTATATAATAGAACCGCCGGAGCCTCTTCGAATCAAGATCAATGTTGTAGGATAATACCAAGCATGTTACCATCTCTGGTATAAATTAATGTACAGTTAGCGCGCCAGAGTGGTGATATGATTCCTTCGCCACCCAGATGATATCCCAATAAAGCAGTCCTATTGGTCAATCCGATTCTGAACACTACGGCCTGATTGCGCCCTAGAACCAATTGTCGGAAGAATAGGGCAAGATCTGGTCATTTACATATGCATGCATGCATGCATAGCCTCTCTGACCACGACATAATAAATTCTCCGAGATTTGCTACTTTCTATCTTGTCCTCTTGGGCCTTTGGTGGTTCTCAGATGTTCTGCGGTGGGGACTGCATCGAACTTTCACCAAGTAACTATGTCGGTACCAACACAGCGACAACAACCTACAATCGCAGTAAGGGTGACCTTTACATTGGGATTCTAGATCACAGGCTACGACGCTGACACCGTGTGACAAGTGCGAAGAATGCCGACGCAAAAGGATCCGGTGTGACAAGGCCACGCCGCAATGCACGGCTTGTGCTACGTCTGGAGCAACCTGCATTGTGAGAGAAAGCTGCCCGCGCAGAGGGCCAAAGAAGGGATACCTCAAGGCGCTACAGAATAAGATTGGTAAGGGTGCTCGCAATCAATCCACTTTGCCTCCGACTCTTGGGCTGATGAAAAGTCGCGCTGTGAAGATGACCTCCAGGCCCGGTTAGACAAACAACAAGCGATGCCTATGCCGGAGGTTCGAGCCTCTTCGCCCCCTCAAGAGGGGATAAACACTGATAACGAGGATGGGAGCAGTATGGAGAATGATGTTCAGAATACCGGCACTACAACACCCATGACAACAGGGAATATCCCGCCTTGGCCGGCACCGGTGGAATTCCAATTTCCCATAATGCCTCTGCCACCCTGGGATTGTATGGACACTTCGTATCCAATCTCACCCTTCGCAGCATTAGATCCTCAGCAGGATCTGACCCAGGGTCTTCCAATGGGTTCTGAACTCCACATCACCCCCGTGATGCACAATGACTTGTAGGTTTCAAACCGGGAGCGGATGCATAGACCAGTGTATTAATGTGTCATATAGAGACCAGCTCTATTTTGATCGGGCCTATGTATTTGCGCCAATCCTGCAAGCGCACCGCTACCGTTCCTGGTCTAAACAGACGAATAAGAGCAAGGAGAAAACTTGCTTACAGTGTGCAATGTGGACATTGGCGTCATCACTCTCCAGTCAGTTCCAGGTCGCCGGGCGCCAATTCTACGCGGAGACAAGACAACTTCTGCATGCGCTCGAGTCAGAGGAACCCGGCCATCAAATCTCCATCGAGCAGGCGCAGGCGTGGACCTTACTTGCGATCTATGAGCTAACGTGTGAAGACTACCACCGAGGTATGATGACGGCCGGGAGGGCCTTTCGCCTGATTCAGATTATGAGGCTATATGAACTGGATACTCCCCCAAGCCCTTCTACAAAGCAGGCGCCGAAGCAGGAACAATGGCCTCTGAATCCGCAGGGGCAAGTCCAAGAAGACTGGATCGATCTTGAAACGAAAAGGCGGACTTTTTGGCTTGCATATACTCTCGACCGCTTTACAAGTATGGTTGATGGCTTGCACTTGTTCTTCGATGAGCGGATGGTGAGTTGCTTAAAGTGCTATTCCTCGAATTTCAATGCATATATTTACTTCCTGCAGATCCGCACCCGCTTGCCGGCTCCCGAGGTCAACTTCGCGAGTGGTCGTCCCATGGATACGAGCTTTCTTACCGATATGATCCGGGTCATCGACCTAGAATGGTCAGAATCTGAGCTATCGTCCCTTCAAGAGACCGTTATCGTAGCTACGATTTGCGGACAGGTCCTTGAACACAAGCAGAGACCTCCAGCGAGAACGCGCGATTCCACTGCAACCACTTATGATTTCTGCCGTCGACACCGTTCGCTGAATGCGCTATTAGCGCAGCGCATAAAGATGCTGCGAATGCACGCCTCATTCGAGCATCTGAACCCGGTCTTCAACTTTACCGCCTTGGCGACATACATCGCCGTGCTGATGCTCTACGACGTTATCCAATCCAAGCCATTAGGGACCGAAACGCAAGCAACGCAGCTCACCAAGGCTCTTCACTCCGAGCATCAGCAGCAATCACTGGACGCCGTAGCCGATATTGCTCTCCTGGTCACCGCGCTCGGCCAGCACTTTCAGGTAAAGCATCCCCGGCCATATGAACCCTTGTTGTGCGCCTCGCGACTCAACCCGCACAAACCCACAACGTACTAAAATGCTATTGAATCCGACAGACGCATCCCTTGGCCCCTATCCTGCTCCTCTTGGCCGCGAGATTCTCCCAGACGCATCCGGAGCTGAATGATGCGTATAACAAGCTCATGCCGTGCATCCTATCCGCATTACAGAGCTCGACCAACCTTAATAAGCTTGCTCAGAGTTTCCTTCAGCTCTTAGGACCCCAAACCGACAACGGGCAGCCCGTCACCTAGAACCAGGTAAGGATCGTCGACACACCGGCACACTTTACATCAATGATATAGATACCCTTCTGTCTGAGGCGTCCTGGAAAGAGAAGCTGATTTGGGTACAGTCGCAAATTACCAGTATTTGATTCAATGTACTCGTTTCTCTGACCATATTATCACTTACTGTGTGCCGTAGCATTGCACAGGTTTCTACGAGTATATGCGAACTTAAGAACGATAGATATATTAAAATGTGGGACAATTACCTAGAGACGAGCAATCGGATAGGCAAAATTGAAAAAAAAAATCTACCAGAGATGGATGGTTTGATTTTATTGCAGGTGTGAAGACGAGTATTATATAGTTGCATAAGATGGACTTCAACAGTCTCCATATATATTAGCATATATATTAGCATATGGGACCTATTGAAATGTATATATATATATATTGTCCCTACTATAGATAAAAGGATCGAGGAAGCAATTTACCAATACCGCGCGATCAGAGATAGTGTAGGATGGATACCCAGGGAAAGAGTAAAATATAGTCATAATTCGCGTACAAATGAGTGCTATACCTCATATAAGATATGATATTCTATTGAATTGCTACCCGAGTAGTAATACCTCTCGAACGCCTAGAATGAACCCAATAAGGAAGCAAGATGAAGAAAAGTACAAAGGAAATATATAGAATGTCAAGCACCGCAATTAGACCGTGATTTCCCTTCTGGCCTGGGCCATCTCTGCTGGATACTCAGCCGTCTTCCATCTCTGCCCAGCATGGATGAGTCTTGCAATTTATCCACCCTAGCTGGATAGGAGCCTTGTAAGTATGCACCAAGCAAACCACAGAGCTTGAGTCTAATCAACCGCCTTAAGGTGGCGACTCTTTTCCGCAACGCTCGCAGCCAGGGCAGCCAAGGACGGAGTTTGTAAGATATTGAAGATAGAAATGTCCGCGGCGGCCTGCAAGACCAGCATGTTGCGCAGCTCGACAGCGATAAGCGAGTCGACACCGAAGTGCGCAGGCGGCTTGCTCAGATCGATCTCAGTAACGGGCGTCATGAAGATATCAGCTAGCTTCGAGGCAATGGCAGTCCCGATGAGCTCGGCCGCCTCTTGCCGGGAGGTCGCCTCCTCAAGCTGTGACGCCAGAGAAACGCTGCTGCTTTCGGCGCCATCGGCCGCTCTGCCCTGCAGCGACGCCCTCCGGCGGGGTCGCAGGTGCAAGAAACGCGCATCACGTCCGAGCTGTGAGCCGCTGGCGGGGTCCCACTGCGGGCCAGGCTCGGAGTTCAGCCCGACGATGAGCTGGGAGCGGCTGCTCGTGCCGAGTGGGTACAGCACAGCGGCATTGAGGGCCCGCAGCACAATCTCTTCATCGAGCATCGCGAAGTCGCCGTCCTTGCGCAGGCGCTCGGCCACTTTAGCCTCTTGAGAAACGTAGCCAATGTCCGAGATGGGTCCGAGGTCGATCGACACGCCGGGCAGCCCCCGGGCCTGGCGCCAGCGGGCCAGCGCATCCTCGTAGGAGCCACCCGCGGCGTAGTTCGTCTGGGACGCGATGCCAATGACCCCCGAGACAGACGAGAGCATGACGAAGAAGTCGAGCGAACCGCGTGTCGAGAACTCTGTGTGCAGGTTCCAGGTGCCGTTGAGCTTGGGCGCCAGGCCGCTCCTCCAGTCAGACAGCGTCATCTGCTCGAAAATAGCGTCGCGCAGGAGCATGGCGCCCTGTATGACGCCCCGCACGGGTGGGAGACCCTCGTCCTCGCAGGTGCGGAGGGCCTTGGCTAGTGAGCTGGCTAGAGCGATGTCGCAGCTGACAGGCTTCACGCGGCAGCCGACTGCGCGTAGTTCGCGGAGGAACAGAGCGCCGTCGGTGTTCTGGTTCTGGGTGAGATCGAGATCGCCGGCGCTTCGGGATAGGAGGATAAGATTCTGGGCCCCGTGGTCTACCAGCCAGTGCGCGATGGACCGTCCAATGCCGCCGACGCCACCCACGATGAGGTATGATGCATCGGAGCGCAGTCGGTGTCGAGGGGTGATACCCTTGGGCCGTGGAACTACTGGAACCACCTCCTCTGGCCCAGCCGGCAGCACAACCTTACCCATGTGTGCGCCCGTCTGCAGGAATCGAAAGGCGCCCTGGACATGCTGCGTGGGATACACAGTGACGGGGTGCACGGGCTTTAGGGCGCGCTGTTCGGCAAGACGGGAGACCTCGCCCAGTACGCGGTGGATGTCGGGCCCGCGACGGCGCAAGAGCGTTGGGACATCCAACGATGTCAGCGAGATGCCGCGCGAGAAGGACTCAAGCGCGACTAGGCTGTTAGTCTCGATCTCTTTCTTGCCAAATTCGATCAGATGGCCTAGGGGTGCGATGACGCTGAGGCTGGCCTCCAGTAGTGGGCCGGGCAGCGAGTTGAGCACGACGTCGACACCGCGTCCCTCCGTGGCGGCCAGGACAGCTGGGGCGAACGAGGCGTCGCGGCTGCTGAAGATGCGCTCAGCAGGGACGCCGTACTCGCGCGTGAGGAGGTCCCGCTTCTCCTGCGACCCGGCTGTCGCGTAGATCTCCGTCACGCCTAGGTGCCTGGCCAGCATGATGGCGGCCTGTCCGACGGCGCCAGCCGCGGCGTGTATAAGCACCGACTGCCCGGACCCGAGGTGCGCAGCGTCGACGAATCCAGCGTACGCGATAGTAAACGCCAGGGGCAGCGATGCTGCGGTCTCAAAGTCCATGCCACAGGGTGTGTGGACGACGCCGTGCCACGGGACCCGGACGCATGTCGCGAACGAAGCGCCCGTCAAGAGCGCCATGACACGGTCGCCGACGTTGTAGCCCTTTGCTTGGGCTTCCGCACCAACGCGCGTAATGACACCTGAGCATTCAAGGCCCATGGATCGATCTTTGAGTTGGCCCATTGCCGCCATCACATCGCGCGAGCTGAGTCCGTATGCCCGCGGGGCGATCTCAACCAGCCCAGGTGCCAATACCTCGTTGCTGCAGTCTTCGCCGTCGTCCACAAAGGCCAACGTGTCCAAGTGTCCCGGGATCCCGACTTCCAGCCGCAGTGGCCGGCCCTCCTGGAAGAGAGGCTCCAGGGGGATGGTGGCACCGGTGTCGATGCTGCCCTTCTCATCCTTACCCCCTTGTAGGACCTCACCCCAGCTCGGCACAAGCGGTCCAGTGACCATGTCATTATATTGGTCGTCTTTGTAGACACGGGGTATCAGCAGCACGCCGTCCCGCTCGGCGTACTCGAAGTCGGCGGGACCATCGGGCTTGGGCCGGCCGAATCCCTCCTCAAGCACTTGCACGATAGCCGTGACAACAGCTTCTCCATCCTGGGACCATCTGGTCATGTGTGCGGGGTCAAGGTCCAGGGAGAGATAGAGACGGCCTACGTACTCGTTTCGCAGCACACGCAGGAAGCCTTGGCTGAGAGCCTGCTCCGGCGACACGCTGTCCACGGCACCGCCGGTTGTGACCCATAGCAGGCCGCTGCACTGCGTGACCATGGCGCGGAGTTCGTCGATGCGCCCGGCGTTGAGATCCGCCAGCATGGACCCGTCCATCTCGCCCACGAAAACACAGATCTTGGCCTTGTAGGCGTCGAGACTGCTCTCCTCGAGCACCAGATGCTCAGGGGCTGAGCTAGTGCCGGTCTGGGCCTGGATACAGCGGGAAAGCAGATTGACAAAGCCCGGCGGGGGAGGCATCGTGCTGCTAGTGACCACGGCGAAGCTCTGGTCGTTGGCTCGGGCCAAGTTTGGCTTCTGCTCTTTGGCGAGCGGTACCGTAGACATGATGACGCTGTTGCTATGCATGATGTCGCACTCCAAGTCTCGAACCTCCAGATCGACACCACTAAACCCGGCGTCCCGAAGCACGCTATCCCAAGAGCACACCGTCAAAATCGGGCTCGTCTGCCACCAACTGGGCAGCAGACCGAAGATGAACCCGTTGTCTGTCTGGTCCTGGGTCGTCTCCGTCAACAGCAATGTGCCGCCCGGCTTCAGTAGGCTGCGCACATTGGCGGCGGCTGTGGCCACATCCATTGTGCGTACGACGTGGGAGGCGATGACGATATCGTAGCACCCCAGTTCGAACTTCTGCTTGGCCGGGTTCTGGTTGATGTCGAGTAGGTCGAACTCGAGTACGGCGGCCCAGTCGGTAAGCTGATTCCGGGTTTCCTCTAGGGCCTCTGCAGATGGCTCGGTGATATGCCAGCTACCCACGAGGGGCGTCTTGGGCGTGCCCAACGCCTCCAATATGCGACGTGTGGCGAGGGCACCGGTACCAGCACCGATCTGGAGAACGCGGGCCCCGGGGTTCTTGTGTGCAACCCTGCGCAGCAGTGTGGAGACTTGTCTGAGAGCTGATGATCGACGCATTGCGTTGGCGCTATACTCATGTAGCAGCCCCGTGTCCATGTTGAGCTCCCCGCGGAGAATTAGAGGGAGGAGAGGCCCTAGGCGGCAGATCAACTCGCCATCAATGCTTTGCGAGGCCAAGGCCATGTATTGTTGACGCATTTCAGGACCACCATACTGTCCCCATTCATCACTGCTCTGATCCAGATGACTGGTCAGCTCCTGTAGCCATGCGTAGTACTTGGCGAGGTGTGGCTGCTTCTGCAGCTGGGCGACGTCCTCCGAGGTGAGCGTCCGCAGCGTCTCATGGGCAAAAAAGACGCACGCGCGCTGGAGGTCCCTGGTGATGTCGGCGTCGGCCTCGGATTCGGGGCAAACTAGCTGCGTCTTGATTTGTGCTAGAGCCAGCGGCTGCCGAAGCGACAGATCAGGCCCCCACTCGACCTTGCTGCACAGGTCTTGCTCCCACCTGGTGGTGATGGCGCTGCCCTTGTTGGCCGCGTCCTGGCGCGCCGTGGCCCCGCTGCCGCGTCCCAGAGAGGCGCACTCAAGACCCTGGATCGTGAGCACCGTGGTGTCCGTCGGGCCGTCAACAACGGTGATGTCAGCGGTCCCGCTTTGCGCGTCGTCGTGCAGCAAGACCGTGTCGCAGTGCAGTGTGCGGCCGATCTCATTGCTGATCTGGCTGGACACCCACATCGACATGACGGACCGGGGCAACTTGGGGTCCTCCTGGAGGGCTCCGACGCTGGGCAGCGTGGAAAAGAACCCTAGGACGACGGCATCAAGGGTAATTGGGTGCAGCAGCGTGCTCTGTGCCGCCACTACCGGGTCGGTGTCAGACGACGCTTCGTGCCGAACCTTGACGTCGCAGATGGATCGCGGTTCGCGTCCGTCTTGGATGATCTTGGTCGTGTTCTGGAATAGAGGGCCGTGGTAGACGCCCCGTGCCCGGAGGTTGGCGAACATGTCCTGGGGATCCTTATGCAGTGTGTAGATAGACAGGGGACGGCGCTCTGCCGTCTCCCGGCCAGCTGGCCCCTCACGCTCGACCATGATCATGCCCTTCGCGTGCAGTGTCCACCGATTATCTAGCGTGACCGACGATACTTCAAAGCGCCGCCATCCACGGGCGCCAATCTCCCGCTCAGGGACGGGCCGTAGCGTAGTGCGAATCTCAACACCGTCAGCGCTGTCAGGGACAACAAGTGCGAAAAGAAAGTTAACATCACGGAGACGGAATCCTGAAATGCGTTCCCCAGCATTACCCTTCTCTAATTGACTCGCCGCCTCGATTGCCAAGCAGACGTAGCCCGCACCAGGGTAAACAATACTTCCTTGCACCATATGATCGCGGACCCAAGGGGTTTCATTCGCGCGCAACATACGGCGCCACACGGCCATGCTAGGGTCAGTTCCGGCAACAGCCATGCCCAGTAACTCGTGAGGTGGTTCACCGCGTTCACGAATGGCCCGGTTGACGCGTGCCTCCTGCCAGTGGCGCATGGTGTGGTTCCAGGGGTACGGCGGCAAATCCGTCAAGACGCGGGGGCTCTCCTCGTCATAGGCAGGCACAGGGAAGTTGATCTTGCTCATGAGGAGGGGATGTCCTTCGCGAAACAGGTTGACGGCGGCCGATCGCATACTGTCGCCTGCGTGCTCGTCGCGTACCAGACAGCCCCAGTATGGGAGCTCGAAGCCATCGAACTCGGGCAGCGATAGAATCTCCCGGATAGGACCGCCCAGCGCCGTATGGGGACCGACCTCGAGCAACACGTCGACACTCCTGCCCGTCGGGTCATCTGGGTCGCCCAGCACCATGTCCGTGAAGGCGTCGACGAACTCCACCGGTTGCACCAGACTGCCGACCCAGTGGTCGGGGCTGGCGATTTGCTTGATGTCGGTGATACGCCCACCAGTAACTGCCGAGGAGAAAATTGTCTTGAGTCCTTTCTCTTCTTGCAGATCCTGCTTGTCAACACTCCGCGCCATCTCGGCCCCCAGGCGCTCCCGGTAGGCTTCAGCCAAGGGATCCATGTGGTGTGAGTGATAGGCCTGTTGGACCTTAAGACGACGCGCGAACACGCCGTCGGCCTTGCACATGTCCTCGATCTCTTGAACGGCATCCGCGTCGCCGGACATGGTAACGCTTTGAGGGCTATTGACACACGCAATCACAGCTTTGCCGCTCCCCGTCAGCCTGTCGAGGTAGAACTTTACTTCCTCAGCGCCTAAACCGACGGCCGCCATGGCACCCTTGGGAGCAGCAACACGCTTGGTCTCATCTGCTGCAAGGGCAGCGCGGTAGTAGGCCGTCGCCATGGCCTGACGATGCGTCATAGCACCCGCGGCAAAGGCCGCCGCGATCTCGCCGGACGAGTGGCTCGTGACCGCCGTCGGAGTGATCCCCCAAGCCTCAAGCAGTTGTGCCAAAGCGATCTGCAGTGCCACGCACACGGGGATACTGATCGCTGTGGCGTGAACTCTTGTTGTCTTGGCATCGCGCTGTAGTTCCTCGAGAAGCGACCAGTCTGCCCCGAGGGCGCGCAGGTGCGCCTCTGCCGCCTCAATCGACCGGCGGAACACCGGGTACGAGGTGAGTAGCTCGCGACCCATGGCGTACCATTGCGCGCCCTGACCCGTGAACACCATGCCAATGCGCGGACGGCTCGAGGCTCGGCGCCCGGGCTTAAAGCGGGGCGAGTCCAGGACTTGGATGACGCTGTCGAGGGTCTCGTCCTTCTCGAGCCGAACTTGGTGCGCCGCAACCCACTGGAAGAGCGTCCGGCGCTCCCCCAGCGTGTAGCTGAGATGGCGCAACAGCTGCTCAGAGGCTTCGTAGCCAAGAGATCTGTGCCTCTCTAGATACGCCTTGAGGTCTGCAACCATCTGCTGGCAGCCGCGTTCGTCGCGCGCGCTGAGGATCAGCACTTTGGTGTTGTCTGTATTGTTCGTGTGATGGCCATTCGTATAGCCGTTGCCGTTGCTGTTGCCGTTACCGTTACCGTTACCGTTCATATGGCCATTACTGTGATTGCCATTGGTGGTGAGATCCAGCAGACCTGGCGTTGAAGTCCATGGATCGGCGCTCTCAAGGATAACATGGGCGTTCGTCCCGCCGTAACCAAAGTTGTTGACTGACAAGCGGCGCGGACCCCCGATCAGGCTGGCAGGCCACGCCTCCATTGCCGTCGCCACTTTGAGACGCCACTCGTCGAGCTTGAGCTTCGCGTTAGGCGTCTCATAATTCACAGAGGGCGGAATCAACCCCTTCTCAAGGCACAAGACGCCCTTCAGTATGGCGGCGAGACCCGAAGCTGCCTCGGTGTGGCCGACATTTGTCTTGACGGAGCCGATGCGCAAGAAGTTCTCCTTGCTGTCACGGCCCTCGCCCCCAGCAAAGATGGCGGCCATTGCTGCCGCCTCGATGGGGTCACCGGCCGGCGTCCCTGTGCCGTGGGCCTCAAAGTACTGGGTGCCGCGAGGGTCGAGGCCAGCGCGGCGGTAGCATTCACGCATGAGCTCCACCTGGGCGGCCCCTGACGGCGTCGTGATCGTGTCTGTCTTGCCGTCCTGGTTCAGGGCTGTCTCGCGGATCACCGCCCGAATGGGGTCATTGTCGGCCAGCGCGTCTGACAGACGCTTGATAATGATGGTGGCGACGCCCTCGCCGCGCCCGTAGCCGTTCGCGCGTGAATCAAAGGCGAACGACCTGCCGTCGGGCGAGAGCATCCCCAGCGACCCGATCGCCTTGAACGTGTCCGGGTTCAGCATCACGTTGGCACCGCTCACCACGGACATGTCGGCCTCGCGGTTGCGGAGGGTCTGGATCGCCTGGTGCAGGGCCACCAGGGTGGTGGAACATCCCGTTTCCAGGGTCATGCTGGCGCCACGGAAGTCGAAAAAGTGCGAGATGCGGTTGGACGACATAGGGTTCCAGGAGCCAACTACGTTGAACCGTGGCAGTCTATCCTCGTCGCGGATTATTCCCTCCTGGTAGTCGTGCGTAAAGATGCCGGCGAACACGGACGTCTGGGATCCCATCACCTGCGAGAGAGGCAGGCCAGCTTCGAGAGTCAGCGCCGTCCCAGCACCAGACGAGAGGACTCTGCAGTAACCTACCATTTTCGAGCGCTTCGTAGGTAGACTCGAGCTGCAGCCGGAACTGCGGGTCGACGGCCTGCGCCATCTCAGCCGAGTAGTTGAAGAACGCGGCGTCAAAAGCCGCCACGTCCTCGTCAAGAAAGTGTCCGCCCTTGACATGTGTCTAGCGGTTTGTCAGTAGTTGTATGCCACTAGTGCGTAGGCCATTCAGTGGGAAAACAGACCGTGCTGGTTCTTTCGTGGTTGGAGTGGTAGACTCCTTTGAGGTCATACCGATCTGCTGGAATCTCGCTCCAGCCAGTCTTCCCTGCGGCCATGAGGTCCCAGAGCTTGTCTGGGTTGCTGGCGCCGCCAGAGAACTTGCAGCTCATGCCGATGATGGCAATGGGCTCGCTCGCCCACTCACTGTCGGTGTCCATGCCGTCGAGATCACTTAGACTGGTCGGTGTTATGCCCCGTGATGGTGAGGGAAGGAGTATAGAACAAGTAGCTGGTGCTGAGACTCTCGATAATAGCTCGGCGATTGAGGACCAGCAGCACACCTTTTAGCTGAACGAGGCCGGGGGTTTCGGGGCAAGATGTTGTACCTACAAGACTCTTCTCCAGAAAAGTCCCATAACTTTGGGAATTAATATGCTTCCACTGAATACCGTGCTGTTGTTCGCTATCTATGTATCCTGCCTCAAAGATGACTGGATCAGGCTTACTAGCAACCAAATACCGATGCGGACTGCAATCGGCATCACCAGCTCTGTTCCTGACCGAAGTATCAACTGACCGAAGTATCCACGATCTGTAGCTTGCAAGCAGATTATCCAGGATTGGCGGCTTACGCAAAAGTATTGCCACGGGCAATCTTAGGTCCGTCTTGGAAAGGTTTCCCCGGGTGATCTCCCGTACGCCAATGGTTTGACCTCTTCCTGTGCCGGACAATTTCGCAGAAAAGTAAGCAGTGGCTCAGACAGGACTAGTGCAGACATAATGTCCGGCAGCAGGTCGTGGCCCGATACGAGCTCCCTGGTCCATTGCATTTCGGCTATGTCGTGGTGCGTCCAGCCAGCTGGATGGTGCACATGGGACCACCGGGTCAAAGTACCAACGGACTAAAATTAACAACCCCCACTAGTATGTCTTTCTGAAATTGGCATCACGCCCCACAATCGACAGCCTCAGAGGCGCTCATTACTGAATTACTGGACCAAGGGAGGTATGGAGTAAGTGTAAAGGCCCGTGTATTCGGCCCTGAACGGCTGCTTTGGCTCTTGCAAAGACCACTTCGTAATACAGGCTGTAGGATGCGTAAAGGAGACAGTGCATGTTCAGGCAGATTAAGGCCCCCTGTCAGTAACGTCAGAAAGAGGAAAGAAAGGCTTAGTGCCAGGCTAACTTCTAAGCATCACTGCCTCAGCCGAGCGATCTTCTGAGGAGAAGTCAAGTCTGAGCCGACGACCACCGTCTTGATATTCAATCCCGCCTCTATCTAGCAACCGCATTGACCCGATCATGGCTGAACTGACGGAACCCGCGATAGAGAGAAGAACGGGCCGTTCCGCTCAGTATGGCCAAGCGTGTTTGGCCTGCTTCAAGTCCAAGTGCCGATGCGTGCCGCGCCCCAACGGCGATGGATGCCAAAGGTCAGTTACACTGGGCCCTTGTTGCGAGAGAAAAGAAGCATGGGGTGGAACACTTTCACAGCCAGGAAAGGCATACTGATGTAAAGGCTCGCGCAGGTGTCATCGCCTCCAGCGACCGTGCCAACCGGCCGACGCCGGGCGTCGTCGGAGCGACAAGAGACAGAGGTTGAATTCGTCCGATACGCGCATAGCCAGAATTGAGGGCAGGCTGGAGCAGCTCGCTTCGCTGCTGCAATCGAACAACGGTCACATTGGCGATGCCTCCAACCCCAATCTCCCGATGCCCACCCCGCCGAGTTTACCATCCCATGACGATACCGCACCCGATACGGACGGGAGCAGGCGCATCAGCGACGATGCCGCGTCGGACGAGAAAGACGATGAGGAAGACGAAATTAACTACTGCACGGGTGGTCCTTGGTTGGCCGAGGATATGGATACTGCCAACCCCGCCCCGCTTGCCAGTTCGCCGTCGACTCCATCTTGGGCGACCGTGTCCCACGGGTCCTGCCTCGACGCATTCCGGCATAAACTGCACCACTGTCCCTTTGTTCATCTGCCCGCGCACCTCACCCCAGAGCAGCTGCGGCAAGACCGGCCGTTTCTGTTCCGCGCCATCGCCTGCGTAGTGGCGCCGTCAACAGCCGAAAAGAGGTCGCGGGCTGTCGAGCTGAAGCGTGTGCTCTTTGAGAATGTATGCCGGCAACAAAATCGGCGGCAGAAGTTGGATTTGCTGCTGGGTCTGCTTGTTTATATTGCCTGGGGTTGGGATCACATACACAGCGGCGGCAGCCTCCCGCGACTCATGGCGGTAGCCGTATCGTTGGCCGCCGAGATGTGTGCAGATCAAGCGCCTAAGCCGACGATAAGCCTCGTCTATCCGAAAGACTTTGAGGATTGGCACGGTGGGAGTGAGCTGACTGATGCTCTGTTCCTACTCGAGCGGCAGCGCGCTGCCCTGGGCTGCTTCCTGCTCGGTGCAGCGGTCGCGGACTACTTTCCTCAGGTCGATGCACCGCGATGGTCGCCACAGATGGACGAATGCCTTTCTGCCGTGAGCATCAGCGGTACAAACTCCGAATATATGTTCGATGGGACCCTGTCTTTCCAGGTCCGCCTGCAGCTGCTCGCCATGAAGGCTGCGCAGACCTGCGAGCGATGTCAGCTCCCGGACCAGCCCCCGGTGACGACGCTTCCAGGGCCAGCACTCTTGTATATCAAGACGTTGATGGTACAAATACAAGACCTCCGGGCCTCTATTCCTCCTGCATTTCAGCATCACGTTTGTAGGTACTCCCAGATCCGAATGCCGGTTCCGATCCGACAAGATAAGGCGTAGAGGCTAATGCGAAACAGTCCCCCTGGTTCATACATATTACACCGAGTTGTGCATTATTGAAACCCTTCGCACGCAGGAAATTGCCAATGCGCCCCCAACGGGTTCCACGCGTCTCTGGTACTTCTGGCAGTCGGCGCTGGCCATCAAGTCGTGCACATCGACCTTCCTTACCCTCTCACCGTCCGAGCTGTTAGGCGTCTCCTTCATCCAGTGGACCCAGCTTATACGGTGCATCGCCACCCTCCACAGCCTCTGCGCCCCCAGCGACTCGGGCGTGGATCTGACCGCCGTGCGCCGCCTCGTCGACCTGCCCGCCCTCCTATCCTGTACGGCCGAGAAACTGGAGCTCGCGTCGGCTGAAGCTGGTGAGCAGGCCGACGGCGTCTTTGCCCAGCTAGCCGCTGGTATGCGTACTTTCCAGACGACTTCTTCCGAGAGCGATAGACCGGAAGAAGCCCCAGGGGGGGCTGCAGCGGACGGGGATGCGGGTGCAGACGCGGATGCAGACGCGGATGCTGATGCAAATGGAGATGCGGATGCGATGATGCATGCGCAGCAAGAGGAATATCTCTCAAATCC
Organism: Aspergillus aff. floccosus IMV 01167; assembly: GCA_001931935.1. Taxonomy (NCBI): domain Eukaryota; kingdom Fungi; phylum Ascomycota; class Eurotiomycetes; order Eurotiales; family Aspergillaceae; genus Aspergillus; species Aspergillus aff. floccosus IMV 01167. The sequence goes on along the minus strand of MSJE01000053.1, from coordinate 29,469 downwards.
CACATTGTGGCTGGATCGGTTTCTCATAGAACATGAGGAACAACAGACGGTACCTCCTGTGTAGACGTAGTTCAGCGAGCTGCTGGCGGAACCATGGATGAGTTGTATCAATCTTCACATAATGCTGTGTTGTAGTGTGAACGTGTAGTACAATAACGTACGGCAACATATAAAAAAAAAAATAAAATAAAAAAGAAAAAACTATGAGAATTCTCCACAACTCCAGTAAACTAAGCGTCTTAAGGTCTATGTTTGTCCGATCGTCTGGAGGTTCTCCGATAGGCCATCAGCGTCAACGGGATTTCAGATTCCGGTTCCGGGACTGCACAGCGAACTATAGAAACAACTGGACTCCGGATTCCTCACTTCCTGCTGAATTCCAAATCAGAGCTAGAGCTGAAGCGTACTTGGAAAATTCTACAAGCCCCCTAGCTCTGGGCAAGTGCTTCCCTCTCCCAGGAACAGGCAGACAGCGTCTGGTGATCGATCAGTCAACTGTCAATTAGGAAACCTCAGGGCCACCGGAGCCTAAGCTACTCGAATCCCCCCCACAAACTTCGACGGAATGCAGCCGGAGGATCCTGTCGATGCTCTCCCCTCCAAAGAGGTGGCCGTGGAAGAGGACGAGGAAGACGGCAAATACCTCTCGGGCGTGGCGCTATGGGTGGTCCTCGTGCCCGTCACCATCGGCTACTTCCTCATGTTCCTCGATACGTGCGTCGTCGCTACTGCGTCCCCAGCCATCACCGTCCGCTTTAATTCTCTCATCGATATTGGCTGGTACGGCGGCGCATACCAGCTGGGCAACTCCGCCGTCCAGCCGCTGACCGGCAAGATATACAGTCACTTTAACACGAAGGCAGGTGCTCTCCAGGATTGTCTCGTCTCCCCACTGTTGACCCCGTTCTAATCTCAACAGTGGACATATCTCGTCTTTTTCCTCATCTTCGAACTGGGGTCCGCCATCGCCGGAGCTGCGGTGTCATCGCCCATGTTCATCGTCGGCCGGGCCATCGCCGGTGCTGGGGCCTCGGGCATCGGGACTGGCGCTCTGACTATCATCTCGTGTGTCTTGCCGGTCAGGAAGCAGGCCAAGGCGCTGGGCATGAATATGGGCATCGGCCAGATGGGTATCGCCTTGGGTCCTATCATCGGCGGTGTCTTTACCGAATATGTTTCGTGGCGTTGGTGTGAGTACTTACCTTTTGTCTTCATTCGACAGCCACTTGCTCTCTGCTAACATTCCGCCCGTTTTCCGGTTCGTAGGCTTTTACATCAACCTCCCCCTCGGCGGCGCTTTCGCCGTACTGCTCCTCTTCTCCCGTATCCCCGAAGCGACCACCAAGCTCCCTCCCCGACAAGTCCTCGGCACGGCAATCAGATCTCTGGACCTTCCGGGCTTCATGCTCATCAGCCCGGCAGCAATTATGGTGCTCTTGGGCCTGCAGTACGGCGGGACTCTATACGCCTGGGATAGCTCCGTGGTCATCGGCCTCATTGTTGGCGGCGGGGTCACGTTCATCCTCTTCCTGATATGGGAGTACTACCAGGGAGACGCGGCCATGATTCCAATGGCAATGCTCAAGAAAAAGGTCATCTGGTCTGCAGCGGCAACACTGTTCTTCCTCCTCGGCGCTATTCTCGCGGCTGAGTACTACCTTGCCATGTATTTCCAGACTATTCATAACAACACACCGACTATGAGTGGTGTGCATATTCTACCCACGACCATCAGCTTGCTTTCCTTTACCGTTGTTTCTGGGGTGATGAGTGAGTTGCCTTCATTCCCTCTCTCTTTTATCTTGCCTTGTATCGACTGATGCACTGTACATGGACTGACGACATGCTCTAGCTGAGAAACTCGGCTACTATCTCCCCTGGAACCTCGGAGGGGCCGCCATTGCTGCCGTCGGCTACGGCCTCATGTCAATGCTCAAGCCATCGACACCACCCTCGAAATGGATAGGGTACCAGATTATCTACGGCATCGGCAGTGGCTCTATGGTCTCGGTGGTAGGTCGTCTCGTTCGCACTATGCACCCATCACTGTGCCGATCACGAGCTCAGGTCATTCGCTAACCTATCCTCGCTGTCAGCCATATATGGCGATCCAGAACCTCGTGCCCGCCCCGCAAATCCCCTTGGCCATGACCATTGCCCTCTTCAGCCAGGCCATGGGTGCCGCCACGTGGCTGGTGGCCGCCAACGCCGTCTTCAACAACGGGCTGCGCCAGCAGCTCCAGCAGCGCTTTGCTGAGATCGGCGTCGATCCGGATTTCATCGTCAGCGCCGGCGCCAACTCCATCCGGGATATTGTGCAGGGTGATGGGCTCGCCGCTGCGCTCGAGTGCTATACCGAGGCGATCAGCCACGTCATGTATCTCGGCGTGGGCCTGTCCGCTGTCACCTTTCTCTTTGGTACTGGTCTGGGGTGGAAGGATATCCGGAAAACTAAGAAGCTGCAGGAGATCAAGTCGTCCCCATCCCCGTCCCCGTCCTTGTCGTCGGCTCCTGTCACTGAGGACGAGAGCGGAAAACACTCCGATGCAGCAAATCCAGGGACTGTGTAGAGTCGGGTGCCTGCTGTAGGAAGACTGGGAAGACCAGGGATAATAGTTATAGCATTGGGTGTCCGGTAGACTGCCCACGTTTCCTTTTAATTGAGACTACAAGTTTATCACTGCATTACATCGTGCAAAGAATGGTTGAATTTGGTCACTCAATCTTTCCCTTTTCCTCATTCCCTGGGGTTCAAGAAACCGCGGTCCTACTCTCCAAGATACTGTGCAGACGTAGGTTCGAACGCAGAATGACCTTTGTTTCCCAAGTACCCATGATAATTGGTGTTTAGGAGCTGATATGACCCGCAATGGGCCACCGCGCGGGTAAAAGATTATATAAATATAAAAAGTCATGATATTATGAGAATTATCAATTTTATGTGTTTTGGTGACCCGCGCGGCGGTTTGTGAGAATATATATATATGCGGTGTGGGTATAGATCATATAATTAAAGCAGTATGGGCGAACATATTGCTAACTCAATGCCCTGTTGACAGGTACAGCAGTTATTAAGCGATGAGAGTGTGCCAAGGGATCACCAGACTCTCCAAGTATATTTGCTTTCATTTTTCTACTACTAATTTTTCACTTAAGGACAGCCAGGCCCTGGTAGCCTCCTCACAATTTTACCAAATTCAGGCCTAAAGAGCCACTACAACCTTCTTCGCCGAAACACCCTGTCTATGCACCATGAAAGCATCCTGGACCTTGTCCAACCCTTTCCCCACGACCTCCGGCTCGGGCGCTGGCACGAACTGACCCTCGGCAAGGGCCCGCGGGAGAAACTCCTGGAAGATCGGGCGTACAGGAGACTCAGGCCCAATAACATCTGGGCTGATGAGGACAAACTTGACATCGACACCGCTGCCGCTCTCGATACTATGCTTGCCTTCGGCACGGGCGATGGTTATGCACGTGGGCCCGGGGCCTTCATGGCGCGTCAGGACCTCCCCTAGCACATCGGCGGTCCCGTCACCGATGGAAAAGCACCCACACAGTTGGCGGCCGCGCACGGCGGCGCTCAGGTCGTCGACGATGCTGGCGCTCTTGTAGTCGAAAACATGCGTCGCGCCCAGCCGCTTCACATACTCGAAGTTCTTGGGCGACGACGTCGAGATGACTTCGTACCCGGCCGACGCGGCGAGCTGCACGGCCGTACCTCCGACGGCGGACGCGCCGGCTGCAATAATGACGACGCGCGAGGGCGTTCTTCCGTCTCCCGTGGCGCTCGTAGCAGGAGCAGCAGGCGGAGGAGGAGGAGGAGGCGGAACAGTGGGCAGGTCGAGGCCCAGGTAGTCCTTGCCGAACAGGCCAAGCGACGACGTGATCAGAGCAAGCGGCAGCACACAGGCGCGCTCAAAACTGATGTTTTCGGGCAACGGCGTGGTAAGCCACTCCCGGACTACCGTGTAATGTTGGAAGCCGCCCTCGGGATAAGAGTTGGAAGGAATGACAGCGGCGACGGCCAGGACGCGGTCACCGACGCGGAAGCGGGTCACCCCGTCACCTACTGCGACGACGGTGCCAGCCACATCTTCACCCATGATGGTGGGATACCGGATGTGGGGGAGTATGGCGTCGCCGAGCAGCTGCTTGGCCCAGTCGATGGGGTTGATTCCCAGGGCGTGGCTGCGGACCACAAGCTGGCCGGGGCCTGGGGGATTGTAGGGCGCCGGGCCGACCGTCAGTGTGGCCTTGGATGCTAGCAGCCATGCGGCTTGGTTCTCTGGGGTGTCTGAGGGCTGGGCCATGCTTTCGGCTTCCAGGTGCAGATGACGGATGGTTTGGATAGTAGTGCGCTTCGTAGCTTTGCTTGAACTGGATGACGCGCTTGCTTCCGTTCATTACTGAACATTTTAATACATTCTAGACGAGAGGCTCAAAACAAGCAGACATACTCCCCCCTCGCGGTGGATGTAGCGCTACACGCGGGATATTGATCGAGCGGGACCGGAATGAGAATACCGACAGATTCCGGGCCACTCGGACTGCCAGCTCTGACTCCAGTTCCAGATACTTGACAGGTTTTGATCTCGACTCCGCATATTTTCTTCCTCCGATTCCTGATCTCTTCCGGTTTCTATTGTAGATGTGCATTTTGCATTGTATTCGTCTTAAGCAATGGCAGTTGACTCCCGTGCATATATAATGTGCCTGTAGGATGTCCCGGCGGTAGCAGCATCAACAACAAACTGGATCTATCTCCCATAGACTGATCTCATCCTACCATTGTAACCATGCACGGCACTCCCCTCCCTGCGCAGCTCGCCGGTCCCCCGCTGAGCGACCGCGACGCTGTTGCCGACGCCTGTTTCCGCGCCTTCGCCTCCATCGACCACGCGGACAAGGAGCTTCTGCTGTCGAGCGTGACAGAAGACATCTACACCGACATCGCCGGCAAGGTCTGCGACGGCGCCGAAGAGCTCCTGACCAAGGTGTGGGACAATGTCAGCAACAAAATCGACACAATCCACTACCTCACCAACATGCGCGTCAGCGTCGACACCCCCACCACGGGCCGCGTCACCTTCACGGCGATGGCTGTGCACTGCCGACTAGGGAAGGGCTACGAGCCGGGCCCTAATAAGTTCACCACCGGCGCTATCTACAACTGCGATGCTGTTAAGGTGGATGACCTCTGGAGGCTGAAGAAGATGAAATCGCATCATGTTTGGGGCGAGGGCGATCATTCTGTTATGGCTGGCGAGTCTGCTTAGTGAGCGGGATGGTCATCACTATAGATACAGCCATATATGCCGGATGGGGAGAGGAAGGATGGATTCTCTATTACTTGGATGTCTGATCGTCTATACTAGTATGGCTAAGCTATATGGCAGTTTCTTGACTTCATCAAAATGCTAAAGTAGCTCAAGTACTAGTTCAGGCACTTGCCTGTCTCAGAACACCGCTAGACCATAACATCAAACAGACGTTGGTCCTAGCGAGCTAGCTTGTATTATATTTGGAATCCAACGGCCGATGGTGCATCCTGCATTCCGAACGAGTTCAAGTACGGAAGTATATATACAATCATCCATTTGGTTATAGTTTAAGCATGGAGCAGAATACGGTTCTATCTATATACGACCGTCCAACGGGGCCAACACATCATAGTTCACAATTGTGTGTGAGGTCCGCGCCAGTTTCGTCTTGATCCGCTCCGTATCCCTCCCAGTTGGCCCATATCGCCACTGATACATCTGGCCCACCTCACGAGAGTTGTGGTGCACCCACTGGCCACGCTCCAACCGAGCGTGGCTGTAGATCTGGAGTGCCTGTCTCAAGCCGTCTGGACTAGGCTGGAGACAAACCGACTCCAAGACCGTACAGAGCACGAGGGCGTCCTCGACCCCGGTGCAGGCGCCGACCCCCAGAAATGGGGTGCTGGCGTGTGCTGCGTCGCCGACGATACAGACGCGGCCGCGCGCATACGTCGGGGGCGGGTCATCGTCCATATCAAACATCCCCCACTTGACCAACTTCTCCGGGTAGAGCGTTGCAATGTTGGCGAGCTGAGGACTCCAACCCTTGAAGAGTCGCTCGATCTCACTACGGTCAGCCGGGGCCGTCATCTTGTCGGGGTCCGGAAACTCCGTGGGGTCGTGAGCGAAGACTGCGAGGTTCAGGAGAGCTCCTTTCTGGACCTACTCGGGGAGCACGGGTGGTCATTAGCCATCTGGTCACTAAGGAAGGGAGCAGGGGCGGGAAGACGAACGGGATACGACATCAGACATGCATCTGGGCCACAGTGCATGCAGCCGCTCTTTGCAACTTTCTCGCCCAGGGCGGCAATACCGACGTCGATCGGGACCATGGTGCGGTACGCAACAATATGGCTGTAGCCCGCCCGGCTCGCTGGATGGTCAGCGCCCAAGAGGACCTTCCGGGTGGTCGAGTGGATGCCGTCACACCCGAGCAGAACACTCGCCTCCGCGGTGGTGCCATCGTCAAAGTGCAGGATGACGTTGGCACTATCGTCATCGTCGTCGTAGCTCACAAGCTGCTTCCCGAACTGTACGGACCCCTCCGGCAACAGGGCCGCCAGTCCCAGCAGGAACTGCGAGCGCACGCAGCCCCAAAACAGGAGTTTGTTGTTTGGCGTCCGGAAGAGCAGCGCCTTGTCCTCATCCTCAGCGTCCTCGCGAGTCCGCGGGTGGTAGGCGTCCCAGTAGCTGTTGCTCGTACTGGCGTCTGTCTTCAGGCTGATGCGGCTCAGCACCTCCAGTATGCCCGGGTCAAGCAGCTGCATCCACTCGCGCCCAGCGCCGGTGAACACGAATCCGGCGCTGACTTCATGCCAGGTAGGCGCGCGCTCATAAATGACGGCCTTTATGCCCCGACGATGCAGGCCGAGTGCTGTCATCACGCCGATGATGCCCCCGCCTACAATGGCTACCTCAAGAGAGGGTGTGTTGTTGCTGTTGCTACCCATGGCAAAAGGTGTCAATGACCCGGTGAGTGCGCTGTTACCGTCGATTCGAGGTACAATGGAGAAGATCCGCGATAAGCGACGCGATAAATACTTTCCTCAAAATCCATTCAGAGGAAGACGCTTGACTGGGCTTCGAGCTGGTAAAGTCTAGGTATATGCATAGGGCGCTAGCTTAACGGCACACCAGGGCGATTGGCTGACGGATTCGGTAGTATCACCTGCGGTCAAGTTCGGACTTTCAATTCCCCTACAGGACTGGAAGGATTAGTTGTAGCGATTGGATCGGTCCGGTAACTATTGCGGGACGCCTCCAGATGGCATTGCCAGATGTCCGGAGAGTTGACTCGAGATACCACAGCCAGGGTAAAAACAGGCTCAGCAAGGCTTCTCACTGAACCGCAATAACTTTTGTGCATGCTTACTATATTCGACCGACGGCTGCCGGGGCTTCCTTCGGAACAAAATAACAGCGAATGAAACTACGACCGATCAGCGCCATTTCTTCCGAAACACAGACGGACCTTTTATGCGGCTCAGGCGTTACTGAATGCAGCAGGCCAGGGCATCCACGTGGCGGAGCAGTCAGGATGAAGCTGAGCACACGTCTTGTACAAAGTATATCACATCGACCCTGGCCGCAGCATGGACTTGGATTGAACGAACATACATGCCTCCTTGGCTGCCTGGCACATCATTCCATCCGAGACCAACCTATTCATTTTCATAATAGACCTATAGACACTCGTCCCTGAAAGAACTCCCTCTACTATTCCATCAGGCTTTGCCGAGAGCACGGGATATCCCTCATACGCCGCATAAGCAACGATGATGACGGCCTCTAACCAACTACCTCCCTCGTTGTCAACCGCCCGCCAGGCGACGAGCTTTGTTTTCGGAGGCCACATCGGGCCACAGAGCAAACAGACGCTGGACAAGCATGTACAGCGGATCTTGGACGGGCCCAACGCCAAGTGGGTCCGGGATACGGTGGCCAGCTTGCCACGGTACTGGGAAGCAATGGTAGAGAAGATCCCTGAAATGGCCGGGGCAATGCAGGGTGCTGCCCTGCTGGCCCATCTCGAGTCGTGGTTTCGATCTGGCGCTGCGTCCGGGGACCCGATAGCGCCCGACGCGGATATCCCCGATATTTGGATCGGTGCGCTGATGATCGTAATCGAACTGGATCAGTACTGGCGCTATCTGCAGTTCCGATTCGAAGGCGTGGACGACCCCCAGGCCGCGTTGGTGCAGCGACATGCGACTGGCGGCAAGGTCGAGACGGTGGGTTTCTGCGCGGGGATGATCCCCGCCGTGGCCGTTGCAAGCTCGCACAACCGACAGGACTTTGAAACATACGGCGCGGCGGCATTGCGTATCGGAGTACTCATGGCGGCCCTGGTAGGCGCCGGCGAGGAGTGGGACAAGGGCCTGGGCAAGGGCGGATCCGTCTCGCTGGCGACGGCATGGCGGAACCCCCGACAGGGCGCGGATATGGCGCGCGTCGTCTCATCTTTGTCTCCGGAGGCCTATGTCTCTGTGCTCTTCGACGAGAACCGCGCCACCGTAACGACGTCGGAGCGCCTCGCGCCAAAGCTGGTCCGACAGCTTCGGGCTGCCGGCGTCACAGCCATCCCGCTCGCCTTCAAGGGCCGACTGCATACCCCCGGCGCGGAGCGGGAACGCCATACCAACACTTTGATTGACATATGCCACACCCTACCGGAACTGCAGTTCCCGGATGCTGCCCGTCTGGCCGTGCCAACGTACCTCGACCACCCGGAGGGCAAGCCGGTCTCGGCTGACGAAGTCGACTTGGTCGGAATGGTGTTGCGCTCCATCCTGGCGAATCAATTAAACTGGTCCAGCACCGTCGCGAAGCTTGCGGCGAACTGCGAGGACGACGCCGCCATTGTTTCCTTTGGGCTCGATCGCCCACTGCCGCCGACTATTCTGCGCCGATTTGGCCCGATGCAGGTGCACTTCGAGGATATTGAGGAGGACGTTAACAAGTGGATAGTCCACCAACGGCAACAAGGCAACGACACAAGTCACCAGGCTGGTCTCGCGGAAGGTCCGGTCACAGAACCGAGCAGACCCATTGTCACCGCCGAGGACGACCAAGAAGTGATTGCGATTGTGGGCATGTCAATCAAGACTGCGGGTGCCGACGATCTGGAAGAATTCGGAGAGATGCTCAAGACCGGGGCGTCGCAGCACGAGGTTATCACGCCCCAGCGGATGACGCATGACATGCTGTTCCGCGACAACGCCGACGCTGACCCCAAGAGGAAGTGGTATGGGAACTTTATGCGAGATGCGGACGCGTTCGATCACAAGTTCTTCAAGCGCAGCCCTCGCGAATCGGTGGCTATTGACCCGCAGGGCCGGCTGTCGTTGCAGGGTGCGTATCAGGCGGTTGCACAGTCTGGATACTTCACCGAAATGGCAACGACCAGCGCGGCCGAGCAAGAACGACGGAAGAACGTCGGGGTTTACATCGGCCTCTGCTCCTTCGAGTACGAGATCAATATCAACTGCCATCCAACCAGCGCGTTCACGGCCACCGGGGCCCTGAGAAGCTTCATCCCCGGGCGAGTGTCGCATTATTTTGGATGGACCGGCCCAGCGATGACGTTTGATACCGCATGCTCGTCGTCGACGACGGCACTTCACTCAGCTTGCCGGGATCTGCTGTCGAGCGACGTGTCGGCGGCGCTGTGCGGTGGCGTCAACGTTTTGACCAACTTGCAATGGACCCAAAACCTCGCCGCCGGCAGCTTCATCAGCCCAACGGGCCAGTGCAAGCCTTTTGACACGGATGCGGATGGCTACTGCCGCGGCGATGGTATCGCCTACGTCTTCCTGAAGAGGCTCTCGACCGCCATAGCAGACGGGAACGCAGTCCTGGGGACCATCCGCGCTACGGGTGTCAATCAAAACCTCAATATGACGCCATTGTTTGTGCCCAACGTACCGTCGCTATCGGCACTGTTTAAAGATGTCATTCGCAAGGCCCGCGTGGAGCCGCGCGACATTTCTCTCGTCGAGTGCCACGGCACTGGCACCCCTGTCGGAGACCCTGCCGAGTACGAGAGCATCCGTCTAGCTGTCGCCGGTCCCTTGCGCGATACTGTTGTACCCATTGGCTCGGTCAAGGGTCATGTCGGCCACACAGAGGGCGCGTCCGGCATCGTTTCCTTGATCAAGATTCTCATGATGATGCGGGGCGACTTCATCCCACCCCAGGCCAGCTTCAAGAGAACGAATCCCCATATCCATGCGCAGCCATCCGACATGATGGAAGTGGTGACCACATTACGGCCCTGGAGAGGAGACCGGAAGATCGCCCTCATGAACAACTACGGCGCCTGCGGATCCAATTCGAGCGCGGTGGTTGCCTACACGGCTCACACGCCTACCAAACCATTGACCCTTTCGACCGGATCGGCTCGATTCCCCTTCTGGATATCAGGCCTCGACGCCCGTAGCATCGCGGCCTACAGCACTGCGCTAGCTCCCTATCTACTCTCGCACGCGGGCACTGAACAAGGCCAAGCGACGATTGCTGACGTCTCATACAACGTGCATCGGCAGTCGAACCCCGGCTTATCTCAAGGGCTGATCTTTAGCTGTGCTTCATTGACGGAGCTACAGGACAAGCTGTCTCAGGCCGCCTCGGCAACCAAGGACACGGCTGCTAGCATCGGCATTGCGCCAGGGAAGCCCGAGCGGCCCGTCATCCTGTGCTTTGGAGGCCAGGTGTCGACCTTTGTTGGGCTGGACCGCGCACTATATGAACATGTAGCCGTGCTCCGGCATCACCTCGATCAGTGCAACAAGGCCATCACCTCGCACGGGCTGAACAGTATCTACCCCGATATTTTCTCCTGTGAACCTATTCAGGATGTAGTCAGGCTCCAAACCGCGCTCTTTGCGATGCAGTATGCCTCAGCCAAAAGCTGGATCGACTGCGGGCTCACCGACAAGGTAGTATCAGTCGTGGGCCACAGCTTTGGCGAGATAACGGCACTCTGCGTAGCAGGCGTGCTAAGTCTGGAAGACACAATCAAGCTGATTGCTGGTCGGGCGAAGCTGGTGCAGAACGCCTGGGGACCGGACCCGGGCTCTATGATGAGCGTCGAGGCCGACGAGGCTCACGTGCACGATATCCTGAAGGAGGCAAACCTCGCATCCGACGGATCCGCTGGTATCGCCTGCTATAACGGCCCTCGCAGCTTCACTCTCGCGGGATCGACCAAAGCCATCGACGCAGTGGTCCAAACGCTGGCGGAGAAAGGCAACCAGGCCATCAGGAGCAAGCGTCTCAATGTCACCAATGCCTTCCACTCCACATTGGTAGAGAACCTCGTCGACCGGCTGGGAGAGGTTGGCAAAGGACTGACCTTCCACAACGCCCTCATTCCCGTCGAACGTGCCGTCGAGAATGGCGATCCCGTCCCACTGGACTGGCGCTTTCCCGGGTCCCATATGCGCCTGCCAGTCTTCTTCAATCATGCCGTCCAGCGACTCGTCAAGAAACATCCGCAGGCCATCTTCCTGGAGGCGGGCTCCAACTCGACTATCACTGTCATGGCAGCCCGTGCCCTCGCCCAGGCGGGAACGACTTCTGAGACCCTTCACTTCCAGTCTGTGTCCGTCACGAATACCAAGAAGGGCATCGACGGGCTCACAGATGCAACGGTAGCCCTCTGGAAACAGGGCCTGCGTGTCTCTTTCTGGCCGCACCACCGGATGCAGACGGACGAATATGCGCAGCTCCTCCTGCCGCCGTATCAGTTTGAGAAGTCGCGCCATTGGCTCGAGCTGAAGTCGCCGAGGGAGCAGGTTATCAAAGCCGCCCAACAAATGATTGGCGCTGGAAACAATGCGCCGCTGGCGCCACAGGAAGAACAAGCTGATCCGAGGACGCTCGCTCCGTGGACATTTATCGGCTTCCAGGCGCACCCGACCAAGAAGAAGACGAAGCTGGCCCGGTTCCGCATCAACACGAGCTCAGACAAGTACCAGCGACTGTTCGCAACCCACGTCATCGCCCAGACTGCGCCCATCTGTCCAGCCACGCTGGAGATGGACATGGCAATCGAAACTCTGTTTAGCCTGAATCCGGACTGGAAATCCAACGGATTCTCACCCATCGTCCGCGACCTCCTTAGCCATTCGCCCATCTGCGCCGACTGGACGCGCGGCTACTACATCGACCTTGAGTCGCTCAACAAAGATGAAACGGAATGGCACTTTACCATCTACAGCTTGGGTGCTTCCTCGGCTTCCACCACTGAAAAGCACGCCGAGGGCCGCATCGCCATGTGCTCGCCCTCCGACCCGACCGTTCTCCAAGAGTTCGGACGCTATGAGCGCGTAGTCAGCCACTCGCAGTGCCAGACCGTCCTGCAGCTAGGTTCAAGCGACGAGGGTGTGGAGGCACTCCAGGGCCGCAGCGTGTACCGGGCTTTCGAGGGCGTCGTCGACTTTGGCCCCGTGTACCACGGAGTGCGATACATCGTGGGCCGCGACGGCGAGAGCGCCGGTGTCGTGCACAAGCGGCACAGCGGCGATACGTGGCTTGACGTGCCCAAGGCCGACTCCTTCGGCCAGGTCGCGGGTATGTACGTCAATCTACTGACGGACCTCCCGGCGCGTGACATGTTCGTGGCCACGGGCTTTGAGCTGAGCATGCGTTCGCCCAGGGCCCGGACCCTGACTGATGGCCAGGAGAACGGGCCCGGTGTCTGGCATGTGCTTGCGCGCCACGCGCGCCAATCAGACAAGGCCTTTGTGTCGGATATCTTCATCTTCGAGGCCGACACGGGCGCCCTGGCCGAGGTCATTCTGGGCCTTCGGTACGTGCGCATCGCCAAGGCGACGATGAGCAAGATACTGGCGCGGGTCACGACAGATAAAACCTTCGTGAGGAGTACTGCTGCGGCTCTTGTGCCGTCTTCTGCCTCTCTGGCCACCCTTGACAAGCATACCCCCGGCCCCAAACTGCCGCGGCAACCCCGTCCCAACGCAAATGCAACGCGATCCAGCAGCAAAAAGTCAAAGCCGTCGGGTAGAGGGCGTGATATCGCCAACGAGGTCCGCAATGTGGTGGCTAGGGTCTCCGGAATCGAGGCTAGTGAGATGACCCTTGATAGCGAGATGGCTGATCTGGGCATTGATTCATTGATGGGGATGGAGCTGGGACGCGAGGTCGAGAATACCTTCAAATGCACGCTTGACCAAGCAGAACAGATGAAAGCCACCAGCCTTGGCCAGTTCGTTGAGTGCGTTCGGAACGCTCTGGCCAGGTCCGGTAGTGGAGAGGAGGTCGACCAAGAGGATGACGATGATGACGATTATGATGATGATTGGGACGACTCCGCCGCCGTTAGTCCCAACGCAAAGGCAACGCTATCCAGCAGCAAAAGCTCAAAGCCTTCTCGAGCTAAAGGGCGTGATATTGCGGACGAGGTGCGTAATATGGTGGCCAGGGTCTCCGGCATCGAGGTCAGTGAGATGACCCTTGATAGCGAGATGGCTGATCTGGGCATTGATTCATTGATGGGGATGGAGCTGGGACGCGAGGTCGAGAATACCTTCAAATGCACGCTTGACCAAGCAGAACAGATGAAAGCCACCAGCCTTGGCCAGTTCGTTGCGTGCATTCGGGACGCTCTGGCCCGCTCCGACGGTGGGGAGGAGGACGGACGAGGGGACTGTGACAGTGACAACGAATCGGTTGCCGCGGGGGAGGGTGATCTTGTGTTCTCAGACCAGAGCCAGGACGAAGACACATCCTCTGATGTCTATACTCCGGATGACGCGTCGGACGTCAGTGACGAGAAGCTGGTCCCTAGCTCGCTTCCCGCGCAGCCTCCGACAAGTACTTCATCTGCAGCCGCACGAGAGGCAGAGGCAGAGCGTCTGTTGGCAACCTACACAGCAGGATGGGGATCACCCGCGCTTGAGGAGGCCGCGAACCAAACTACTAGCACCAGCACCAGGGCCGGAGCTGGAGCCACCGTGCTCTTGACAGGCGCTTCTGGCAGCCTTGGCTCGCACCTCGTCCAAGCCCTCGCCGAGCGGCCGGACGTCGCAGCTGTCGTGTGCATCAACCGCCCTGTCGCCGGAGTGTCCGCCCACCAGCGCCAGACAGATGTGCTGTCATCGAGAGGCGTCGAGCTGTCACCCGCTGCACACGCAAAGCTGCGAGTATACGATACTGACACCTCCAAGCCGCAGCTCGGTCTCCCGTCCCAGGAGTACGCCTGGCTAGTGCAGCACGGCACGCACATCATCCACAACGCATGGCCGATGAGCGGTACGCGGCCGCTCAAGGCGTTTGAGCCTCAGCTCCGCGTGATGCGGAACCTGCTGGACCTGGCGCGCGACATGGCGATTGCAACCCCCACAGCGCCGCGCAGGGTCGGGTTCCAGTTCGTCTCCTCCATCGGCGTGTCTGGCTTCTCGCCGGAGCCACATGTGCCTGAGCAGCCCCTGCCCCTGGCTGCCGCAATGCCAGGCGGCTACAACGAGGGCAAATGGGTGTGCGAGCGCATGCTCGCCGAGACGCTGCGCCGCCACCCGCGACTCTTCCGGGCAGCAGTGGTGCGGCCGGGCCAGATCTCGGGTTCGACCACCAGCGGCGTCTGGAACCCCGTCGAGCACTTCGCCTTCCTGGTGAAAAGCGCTCAGGCGCTGAAGGCGTGGCCCGACCTGCAAGGCGTACTGCATTGGTTGCCTGTGGATCAGTCTGCCGGTGTCATGGTCGACCTGTTGAGGATCGATGACCCGACGGCGACAGAGGCGTATCCGGTTTATCACATTGACAACCCCGTCGGCCAGCCGTGGAAAGAAATGTCGACGGTTCTGTCGACCGCTCTCGGTATCCCTCCCCACGGCATCATTCCCTTCCAGGACTGGATCAAACTGGTTCGCCAGTCGCCTCTCTCGGAGGCGGAGAACCCAGCCGCCCGCGCCATTCACTTCCTTGAGAGCTACTTCGAGCGCATGGCTTGCGGCGGGATCATTTTGGACACGCAGAGGGCAAGTGAGCATTCTCAGACCATGGCCAGACAAGGGCCAGTCAGTGCTGAGGTAGTGCGGTCATATGTGGAGAATTGGAAGAGGGTGGGGTTTCTTGAATAGCTGACATTCATTTGTTTTGTATTGATTAATTTCACAGCTAGCTATAGAGCAATATCAACTTTATCTTTTCTTTGCAGGACACGAACTACTTTGGCCCGAGTAACCCTAGTAGAGACTCGCTGGATCTCAAACAGGAAAGCCGAAGCCAGACCTCGATGATAGGCTTCCATGGCCAAGCTACGTCAAATGGTTTGGACGATGATGAGCTATGTCTAAAGACTGCATTACATTGTTACACCTCTCGGTGAAACTCTTAGAATGGCTAAAACTGTTGCTAGCACGCCGTTTGAGTTCGTGCTGGTATGGCGTGAACCCAGGGAACACTCCCGACAATCTCCTCATCACCTTCAATGTAATCAAAGATAGGCGCCTTTGCAGTAGTACCCACCCCCTGATTGATGAAGAACTTCTGGATCCGCTTACTTCCAAACACATACAGGTCCAAGAACTTGGTGATGAAGTTGGACCAGGTAGCCATTGCCGTGGTATGGTTGGAGATGCCGCAGCTGGCCGTCACGACGTCAAACCGCTCTTCCTGGTACTCCTTGAATGCCGTGGCGAGCCTAGTCCTCGGTGGAACGCCGGAGGAAGACGAAAAGACCCGGTTGAGCTGGTTGGCCAGCGCAACGACATCGATGATACCGTTGTTGCACCCGGCCCCGGTCGACGGGGTGAACTTGTGAGCGGCATCACCAACCAGCACCATTCGGCCGCCCCAGCTCCAGTTCTTGACAACCCCTTCCTCAAGATTGACAATCCCGCTGGCAATCTTCTCCGCGTACGCCTGGCCCAGGGTCAATGCGCCTCCCAGTGTCAGGGGAAGATGGCCCCATTTTTCCATGAACGCCTTCTCATCGGCCGCAGTGTAGCGGGGAGGCTGGCGGGTTGGCGAATCCAACTTCTCATAAACACCCATAATGGCCGAATCTTCCCCGACGAAGAACTGGGCTGTAATGGTCGGCCCGTGGGTCTCGTAGGCATCGCCGACCTTGAGATCCGAAGTCAGTGGCATCAGCATCCAAAAGGCGCGGTAGGTGGTGAGGAATGGTCGCTCCTCGTTCGCAGCAGCTGGCTGGTCCCTCAGAGCCATGCGTTGCATGTGTTTGCGCACCACGCTGTGAGCGCCGTCTGCGCCAATGACCACAGACCCTTCATAGGACGTCCCATCCGTACAGCTCACCACGACACCGGTCTCGGTCGTCTTGATGTCCGAAACCTTTTTGTTTGCGTGGGTCTTCGATTGGGCTTCGGCTGGGAGACACTCCCAAAGGACCTGCAGCAAATCCCTGCGCCTGAATATCCGGGGAAACGATCCATGGCTAGGGAGCAACATTAGTACTTGGAGACGGCCGAGCGCGGATTAAGCTGCCAACCAACCTCTGTTGGAAATACGTGAAGAACATGGTGTCCCCGATATCGCGTCCCTTGTGGTCAAGCCGCTTGAACTTGTCCACGGGCGTGCTCACCTTGCTTAGGGCAGCCAGCAGGCCGAGCTGGGCTAGCGCTCGCAGCCCCATCGCCGACAGAACCAGGCCCGACCCTGCGTCCGCGACGATTTCGGGTCGCCCCTCTAGCAGGACAAAGTCGATGCCGGCTCGTGCAAGCGCATGTGCAGCTGTCAACCCGACGGGCCCACCGCCGACAACGATGATCTTCGATCCGGCTGCGTTCATGGTGAAGATGGTATTGCTGCAAACTCTCTGCGAGTCTTGGTTCTTGGCGTGAAGATGAAGATTCCAAATGTATCATAGGGCGAGCTGTCAAGAAGCATGGCAGTGTATAAGGACAAGCATATCAACTTTAATAAACAAAGTGCTGGGTGAGATTATCATGGGCCGCAGCCTAAGCCAGGCGCAGGAGTGCGAAAGCGATGCGGGCTATTGTAACTCCAGCGTAGAGGTTTTGACTGTTGCACCCTTTCCCAGTGGTAATGACGGCTGCAAAGCCACTATTCAGAGGTAAAACTGAAATGGGGTATAAGATTTACGAGATAGAAACCAATCGTGCGAAGCTGAGAGCTTCGGAGAAACGTATTTCGAATACGGACTTACTATTGCGCGGGGGGCAAATCCAAGGCTATGGAAGCGGAATCACGGCAACTGTCTGCACGATTATCAAAGCTACCTATAGCTTCATGCTGTATATCGCCGATGTACACACTGTATAGGATACGGAATGCGACATGCCTATCCCCTCCCCCCCCCCCCCCCCCCCCCCA
>MSJE01000053.1:0-12086 GCA_001931935.1 Aspergillus aff. floccosus IMV 01167 | reverse complement strand
CCCCCCCCGGGCATGACTGGTGTCTGGACAGCCAGGGACATTACCGCCGCCATCGACGCCCGCCCTGGCGGTCGCCATGGCTGCCGATGATGCCGCAGGGGCCACGGGCGACTGGGTTGGCTTGCAGCAGATGTGCCAGGGGGTCTGCCTTCCGGTTCGCGGTTCTCTTCGCTGGCCGCGGGCCGCTGGTATGGCTCATGCCTGAGCTCCCACTGCCACACGGCCTGGCTGATGCCGCTATGCCGTCGACGCTCTGTGAGCCGACCCGACCTGGCTGCCTCAGCACTCCGATGAGCACATTCTGTGGTTGCCGACGATTCATGTACACGAGTTGAAAGATCCCGGTCTGGAATGGCACCGAGACTTGCTTCGCGAGTACTGCGACCCGCTCCAAGCCACGCTCTTGGAGTGGGAGGGCGACCACCGGATGCCTATCAAGACCCGAGACGTCGAGATGATTGTCCAGCAGATCCTCAAGACCGCACAGGAGACAGAAACTCTATCGATGCCGGGCCTAGACGATGTGCCTTTGAGGGAAGCATTGTATGTAGGAGCAGTCGATCGGGTTACTGGCGGCGAAGTCTGGTGTCGGCACACAGACATCCGTTCTAGAAGGGTGTAGAAACGGATGAACGAATCAACAGAAATTCTTCCTTTGCAGTATTATTAACAGGCAGCGATAGATAGCTATACAAGAATCCCTCGCGAATATACTGAGGGCCTCCTTTTGGCGTTGCATGGCACGTTAGCAGCCTCCAGGAGCCGAGCGTTTGCCCATGTGGAAATAGTATGCGAAGGAGCGCGGAGGGTATCATGGATGTTATTACCGAGCTGGAGTAGGGCATTGGTAACAATGTAGAGACACGCAGGCTTTAAGAGGCGATGTGCAAGACGACAAAGGACAGATGCAACAGACAACGGGAACAAGGGAGCAAAGTGGGTGCTTAGCAGAGGTGTCTAAAAGGCAAGACTGATTATGAAATCCATCATATTGCTCCCATATCTTCAAAGAGATTTTTTCTATATGATAACAATATACAGGGCTGGATACGCCTCCTACACCTCAAAGTCAAGGTATTCTGCTGGCACCGTCGGCCAGGCATCCACCCCATCCTGAATGACCATCATCATGCCGCCAGCCGCGTGGTTGTTGATGTGGCAATGCAACAGCCATGGCCCCGGGTTCGTAACGTGGTACCGCACCATCAACCACGTGGGTCCCTCGAGCGTCGGCAGCGAGTTGAAGGCGTCGCGGCGCGGCGGATTCACCAGGTTGAATTGTCCCGGGATGTACTTCATGGCCTCCTCCGTCGACGACCAGTTGAACGTGCCCGAGCCCGAGCCAATCTGGTACATGTGGGTTCCGTGCTTGTGCATGGGATGCGGCGGCATGAGCAGCGAGGCGCCGATGAACAGGAGATCCACCCACGTGTCATTGAGCGTCGTGATGGTCACGTTGTTCTGGACGAAAGGCTGAGGGTGGAAGAGCGT
The DNA here is from genome assembly GCA_001931935.1 of Aspergillus aff. floccosus IMV 01167. NCBI lineage: Eukaryota > Fungi > Ascomycota > Eurotiomycetes > Eurotiales > Aspergillaceae > Aspergillus > Aspergillus aff. floccosus IMV 01167. Next base: position 10,595 of record MSJE01000053.1, on the reverse strand, counting down.
CGGCACTCCGTCTTCGATAGCCGTCGGCATGAGTTTCGTGTAGTTAACCGCCCAGAGGTACGAGGCGCCGACGACCTCCATAGTCAGGGGGAAGAAAGCGTCGGCCTTCTCGGGAATGGGCGAGGGAGGATAGGGGTACGCGATGGCCTGGTCAAAGACCACAACGTCGTCGGAGACCGTCGCACCCGCAATGGTGATGAAGGGCGTGGAGCCCGAGGTGGTCCCATTTCCGCCGCTGTGGTCCTCCACGAACAGGATGGCATGCCCGACGAGCATCTGTGGTGTGCTATTTGCGTTGCTGCGGATCTTGAACTGACCTGCCTTGGTTGTTTTGACGAGGACTGAATATCGGTCGCCGTTGTTGAGGTGGATGGCCTGCACCTTTTGCGGCTCAATGTACCCGCCATCCATCGCGTACACCCACATGTCGTGCTCATCGATAGACACCGTCGTCGTCACAAAGTTGATGGCGCCGATTATGTCAATAGCAACCCATTTCTCGTTCCCGGCCTTGCTTTTGCTCGCATGGATGACCTCGGTCGAGCCCTTCGTCTCTTTGCACCCGCTGAACATGCCTTCAGGGATGGCCCCTAGGTTAAGCTCGCCGCCTCCCATCGCGCCCATGACCTTAGCCGGTACGCATCTAGGTAACAGTGTTAGCAGCTCATCCCAGCCAATGAAGCAATGTGTCTCACTCACGATTTGTCTGTCATTGTAGAGTTTGGGAACTTGCCCAATATCAGCTCCTGCGCGGCCGATAGGTTCTCAGCAACCTCGTCGGCTGGAAGACATTGCACGCTGCCCTTGCCGTTGAAGAGAATCGAGTCGTAGCACGAGTCTTCCAGGCCAGCGGCGAGCGACATGTCCCACTTCTGGGAGGAGCTGAAATGGTTGAAGTCGGTGATGGTTAGGGCCTTGACGTTCTTCTCAGCCTCGACCATGGCTTTGATGGTGTGCGGGTCGCTCGAGATCAGATGGAACGGCTTCGGGTCGCCCTCACGCGGGTGGATGAGGACGGGCCCATACAGGCCATCTTCGATCTGTCCTCGGAAGTGCGAGTGATACCAGTAGCTTCCGTATTGAGTGGCCTGGAATCTGTGGACGAAGGTCTGCTCGGGCTCAATCGGGCGCTGTGTGACACCAGGGACGCCATCAGACCACGGTGTTCCCTGCATTTCGATTCCTTTTCGCTATTAGTGCTCTGGTAGTTCGCAGCAAGCCAGCATTAGTCTCACCGTGGAAGTGAATCGTCGTGTTGTACGGGGATTTGTTGTGAACACGCACAACCACCCAGTCGTCCTGATCCACCTCGAGCACTGGCCCTGGGGACTGCCCGTTGACCAGGAACATATTCCGGGAGAAGCCATCGGGTGCGTGCGGCTCATATGTTACAACGAAGTCGAATTCCTTGGTTGCGCCACGGTGATGATGCGGCACTGCATGCGCAAAAACCACCACGGACTGCACCAGAGCAGCCAGAAGAGAGACGTAAGATGCCAGCGACATTGGTAAAAACCGCATACTTAGAGAGGTTGGAAACCAATGGAAGACGTACACATCAAGGCATGTGCCGCCCAGGAGCGGGCTGCTACCGGTGCATTTAATAGTTTATAGTTATAACCGACGAGTACTCAGTCCTCCTCCCTATAGTCTCCGCAAACACCCGTCTGTGCATGCGTTGCTGGCTTCTGGTGCCATGTCGCTGCGCCGGAGCCTGCTATTACAGACAGCTCCTGTGCGGATGCAAATAAGCCATGGATCGGACTTACTTACATTGGGATTAACTTGTTGGATTCATTGGTTAAACAACGCGATTGTCCGACTGATCTTACTCAGCCAGCCTGACCGGAATGTTGATCAATCCGTAATGCCGAAGCATCTCATCCGCTACACTCGGCGTCAGGAATCTTCCAGTCGGAATTACTCAAGTTCCTGAGATGGCGAAAGCACAGCGCTAAGCAATACGGGGTACTTTCGCGGCGATCACAGTGGTATATCATGAGGCGCGTCCCAGAATTGAGGGGTCCATCACTTCACGCCAATTGCTACAGAGGTCATTCAAGCCCTATTCCCTCGATTCTCAATCGTCCAAAACAGTAAACTCACTTCAGAGATCCAACACTCACGCAACGACTCATCACAACCTTCATTTTCCTCATCCTCCTACGATGTCTTCTGTCACGGCTGATCAATGGCTCGAAGCCGCCGCATACCGTCGCACCGTTTACGGTCTAGCTGGAACCTCCAAGGTTTCGGACGAACGTGTCGAAGAGATCGTCTCCAAAGTACTTTCCTTCGCTCCCTCGTCCTACAACACCCAACCGGTTCGCGTCTCGCTCGCTTTCGGGGAGAAACACAAGGAGCTCTGGAGCACTATCATAAAGGTCGCGGAACCAGTCCTCACCTCCATGAGCGCAGATCTCTGGGCACGGTTTGGCCCCATTCTCGAAAGCCATAAGGCTGCCTATGGATCTGTATGTCGGCCACTTTCGTCACCCCGACACAGACTATCTAACGATCGAGATCTAGGTACTCTTCTGGGAATGTGGCCAGACCATCAAGGAGTCGGGCGAGAAACACAAGCATGTCGCGCATAAGTTGGGCGAGTGGAGTGATGTCTCTCAAGGCATCCACCAGATCCTTGTCTGGACAGCCTTGGAGCTCGAGGGAGTAGGCGCCAACCTGCAGCACATGAATTCTATTCCGCCCATCGAGGCCGCTATTAAGGAATTAGCAGGTGTCCCTGATGGTTTTTCATTGAAGGCCCACCTGAACTATGGGGATAAGCAGGCTGATCACCCTGAGAAGCCTGCGAAATTGCCCATCGGCGAGACGCTAACGGTTCTCTGAGCTACTCGTGCTCGCAAATCTAGATACTCGAAGTAGCGATTTAAATATATTCGAGTCGTTTTGCTTCTGCGAATGTATAGACATGGTGGATAGTTTCCCGTTAAATGCAGAAAGAGACGCATAACCTCAGCTCAGGAAGTAATAATAGGCATTTTACTTGTATAAATAAAATATTCGGCAGGCCAGATCTGATTCTCATCAGATCACCTGAGGTCAGGTATGGCCATCCCAACAGTCCGTAGGGCCTGGCGTTGGGCCCTCCGCAGCCAGCTCAACCGGTTGCCAAGGTAAGAGACCTATAACCACTCGTCGACTTTTGACCTACAACAATACCCAACTCCTCTCTCTGCCGATGCCGAAGCTCGACCTCGCCATCAGACTCTAATGGTAACCGAATCTCGTACGCCGGAGTATACATCCTCTCGAATCGCACAAACTGAGACTCCCGTTGTCGGTCGGTATCAGCCGAAGTAGTTGCCAGCGTTATCTGGAGCCCTTGTTCCTCGAAGACTCCCCACATGGCCTGGCCTAGATGTTGCTGCCACCTTCCATTCACGCCAGTTCCGTTGCCGATGAGGATCTTTTCATGGAGAAGACTGTGGGGCTTTGGTTCCCCAACTGGCCGAAGATAGTTAGAGATGGCCCGGGTGAGTCTTCCAGTCGTCGAGGACGATGGCTCGGGTACCCGCTCGTCAATTCCGGTCTTACGAGTGTGTCATTCAAGAGGTGGTACGGATTGACGCAGTCAATGCGAAATTCGAGTACGGCCAGAAGGAGTGATCAGTAGCAATAAGAAAATATACATTGTGTGATATGGAAAATGTCTGTATCGATTTAATCACTGAATGGACGGGTTTGATCCCAACCAATAGACCAATCGCGCATTTTCAACCTGTTCAATTTCCGAAGGTGAACTCGGGGATGTTAATGGTGCTGACAGTCCAGGTCTTGCCACCATCACTGGTCGTCATATCTCCAGTAACACCCTCGCCTTTGCCCAAGGTGTTGATGTAGTTGGGGTCCGCGACATCCAGGATGATCTTAGTGTCGATCCACGCTGGTAGTAAGAGTTATATTAGCACTGGTATTTCAATGTTTCCATTGTTATTTTCAACTTACAGTGAGCACCAACGGTACCGCAGTTATTCTCTGCGCACTCCACGGCGCTTCCCCAGCCCTGGGCGTGTCCATCACTGGTAGAAAGCGTGGAGACAGTCTTGTTGTTCACCAGAACGGTCTGGGTGTAGTTGCCAGTGGAATCATCAAACTTGTCTGCAGTGGAGTATGAGAATGCGGGATTAGTGGGAGGGAGATATGCCATGGTGTCTTACAGTGCATAGTAACATGGTCGCCAGGTTGCGCCGGGGAGGACTCCCCCTGCACCGGCATTTGGGAATTAGCTAACCAATTGTGAGCCTATGCCACTTATACAGGGAAATAGGACTCGTTATCATGACGGACCTCCAGTACTCAGAAGCGTGTAGGCAAAGATACTCCATTCATCCGATTGCCAATTGTCGGCGATGGACTGGATCAAGTCGCCATTGGAGGTACCCATCCCGACCCACAGGGAGGCATCTCCGGAAGATCCGCTAGGAGCCTTGGGCAGAACAAGAGTCGAGGTTGCCTCACGGATGAACGAGTCGGTTGCGACGGGGCCGGTGCTGAAGGCCGGGCCCATGGCAGCGTTCACAGACGTGATGCAGACCGCGGCGAGAGCGGAGAGGGCTTGGTTGCGAGAAGGCATGGTGATGGAAGTACAATATGCGGAATGAGAAGAAAAGCTTGATGGTTCTCAGCTGAATGGAGGAGAATTCGAGGTCGTTTTATATCCATCCTCGTTCGGACTATTTCCGGGGACGCGATATACCTCCTGACAACAGTTTGTTGATGTCGATTTTCCACCAGTGACAGGTAGGTTCCGAAACCCTATGTCTCACGGAGATTTCCGCATTCAGTTAGGAATCTCTAGTTAATCTGTGATAGACCAAGTAGAGGAGGGTGCTTGACGGAGCTTAATTCTCCTCGTACTCGTATGTTGATCTCCACGGCCACTTGGGACAGATTCTGAAACATGCTTGGTGCCGGAGACGTATCATGTGTGAAACTAGGCACTGGTCTCCATCTGGTGGATTCTGACGGATTGTCCGGAGAATGGCGGAATGTCAGCTCACCCCTGGCATGTCTGATTGAGGTTCGCTGATATAGAGATTGTATACAATCTGTTCCTCTACAAAGTACAGGCGAGGATGAGTGGAAAGCTTGGCATGCATAGTCCATCCGAAAGCGGCGACTGACTCAGCCGGACCTCGGCATAACTTCCTCATACTACTTGGTGATCGTGTGCAGCCCCTCCAAAGCTCTCAACTACATTCTCCAACGACAACGACCTGCGACGCTACATTGCATCGCGAGTGCTCCTCCTCCTCTTTCATTTCTCGAATTTTCCCTTCGATTCTTCCATGTTGACGTCGCGAAAGTCTCCGAGACCGTGAACCGGGCTTTCCCATCCTCTCCAACTGTCCAGGAACCCCTCGGGTCGACGTCATCAATACCTCGATTCTCCCCGTGCTTCCACCGGGTCTCCAACTCGGTCCACTCTGCACCATCAGAGCTCTTATTCCACCTCTGAATTGTACCCGCCGTGTCGCTGTCTCCTTCAAGATGTCGCAATCCGACTTGACAGATGCCCGTCGGCCGTCGCAGGCCGAGAACCAAACCGTCTTGAAATCCGAGATCCCGCTGAAGGAACGATTCTTCCGTTATTTTCAGCATGAAATCACAGGTATGCCTAGGTTTGATGCTAGACATCGCTGTCTGATTTAGTTCCGTGGTGATATTCTTCTCTGACACCTGTTTTCTGTCGTCCGGTAGCTCTCCAGGAACAAATGGACCGTCTCGCGGATACATCGCTCGTGGGAGGGGAGCGGACCGATGCCACCGATCACTGTCTCGCTGGCATTGCGCGGTTATCCAACGAGGTCAAGGACGCCGCCAGCTACATTCCCACTTATGATCAGAGAATCTACGCAGAGGTAGGAAGGTCATGACCCGTATGCCAACGCAATAAGGATCCTGATCACTTTCTGTGCAGGCCATCAAAGCCCTTCAGGATAAGCTCAGCGAGACGCGGGCCGCGGTGGAGCCACGGCCAAAGTTCAGCTTCAAGACAAAGAAAAATGCGTCGGCCGTATCTCTGGCGGACGCCGCTCAACTGGCCGTGGAGGGCCGACGTCGCATACCCAGCTACAGCTCTCCCGGGGCCTCGTCCTCCGTGAGTTCTTCGGCGGGCCAAACCCCGAACTATCCATCCACCCCTCTGAATGAACCGGACCGGCAGCTCCAACCAAGGGCTGAAATTGCCCCAACATCGATCCCCGAGATGGAATTTGGTAATAGCAGCGAGAAGCTCACAGCAGAGAGATCCATCCCCTTTGCAGCAACGTCTGTCTCCTCGGTCTCGGTTAATAACCATTATGGCCTTCATATTATGCTCCCTGCGTCGGGGTCCACTGCGACGGTACCTGCTTCTATCACCTCCCTCCGTCACTGTGTCGTTGACATGTCGATACCCACGGCGGATGGGAAACCGTATGCAAGCCTGGCAGTGAAAGGTGTCAAAGAGAGTTTGCTGGTCTGCGGCCAAATCGATGGTCCCGCCCATATTACCGGGGTGGAGCACAGTATCATCGTGGTCACCTGTCGCCAATTCCGGATGCACAACTGCGCGGATGTTGATGTCTATCTCAGCTCCTCCAGCAACCCAATTATCGAAGATTGCACCAATATCCGTTTCGGCAGGATCCCAAGGGTATATGTATGTACCCCTCGCCACATTTGAACCCGATAGTGGGATGTTGACCGTCTTATCACAGGCGCTAGACCATGACTGCCCGGACAGTCAGGACCGCTGGAACCAGGTGGAAGATTTTAAATGGATCAAGCCAGAGCCGAGCCCCAACTGGAGTCTCATCAGTCAAGAAGATGCGGTTCCGGAACAAGTATGGGCAGAGATTGTCCCCGGCGGCCCTGGTTGGTCCCTAGATGATATCTTACGGGCGATTAACATTGTGAAACCTTGATCCATAAAACATGGCCTCATATTTGCATGATACGACCAGCTGTGCGCTATGTTCTTTGTTATTGTCCGTCTCTTTGGGATGATCTAACGTGCAGGCGCTTTTAGTGGCGAAGCCGTCATTTAGGGCCATGACCATTACTGTGTTATTAATTTCTTTCAAAATCTATATCTGGTGTTAGTCGATTGAGTCAGTCGCTGGTTCTTGAGCATCAAGTTATGTTGGGAGTTAACTGGATTCAATGGATAGTTCGGTTCAAAGAGTGATTCCGAGTTGTGTTGGCGTCTTAGATGGCGAGCTTTATGATGGCTATCTCGACAATTGTAGGGCAGCTGCTTAAGAATTACGTATAGAGTTTCGTTGGCCTGCTTATGCCCTTTGATGCCTGGCTTAGTATACCTGTCATCGGCCCGGGTTAGCGTGGGGGCCAATCCGTTCCGTGTCAGCCCATACCTACATCTACATACTTCCCACCTTCTTTCTTCTTTCACCTCCCTCACCACACCATTCATCTCAACTACATGGCCAAGATTCCAGGATGGCTTCCGGTCTCGTCTTCGATCCCATCCGCCTTTTACGCGTGGCCCCTTTGGCCTCCAGCACCGCCAGTCTGGTCTACGCGACGACCGAGCTCATAGTCAACAATGGCTTCCTCCAGCCGGAGATTCGGTCCAAGTCGAACCAACTTCTTCCCCGATGGTACTCCTACATGTTTAATCGGGGTATCTGGGTCGTCGTCGGGCTGAACATGACGACGGTCTGGACCTCCGTCGCGAGCTTGTGGCTGGACGCGCGACGACCGGACGGTGCCCGTCCCGGCAGCATCTTTTACTGGATTGGGTTGGCGGGCGCGATCGGACACATGCTGTTCATTCCCTGGGTGGCGACCCCTATTCAGAATATGGTCGAAGATCGCAACGAGGAGGGCGCGACGCGCGAGATGGAGACTTGGTTGAGTGTCCACCGTGTGAGAATGCTCGTCGCCGACTTGCCTGCTTGGCTGGGGTTTGGGGCTGCGGTTTTGACGACTCCGTTGTGAGGGTAATTCGACATTGGATTGATGGGATCTTCATTGCGCATTGGCTCTGGCAGGCCTGCGGTTATCCAGCATTCCAGATGCAGGCCTTGTTGTCTTCCAATATATATATATATATAATATATGGGAACGGGGTTCATTCTATTGACTCTAGTAAAATTACATCACAAGTCAAAAGGTTCAAATCTGCACCCGAAAGACCAAGACCTGGCTATCAACATCATAGCCTGTTTCATCTGCATACTTGAACTTGCCAAAGTTCATGTGTCCTATCATAATTAGTACCGGAAAACATGCGTCTAACTCGGCACTGTGAAACTCACCATCCTGGGTGACAAAGTCATTATCACTGAAGCTAAAGAGGAAGTACTCCCTCTCCTTGCTGTGGCTGAAAGACGCCTTGTGATGATTGGAAGATGACGGATCGACAGGCACAAGAGCCAGGCTCTCCCATTTCTCATTCAAAAGGAAAGCATCTTGCTCGCCGCCGTTATGGAGACCAAATTTGGCCAATTCGGAGGCGACATTAAAGTCCAGGAACGAACAGTACTCGGCCGGAACAATCCCTGCATCCAGTTCGCCCTTTGACGAGGCGATCGAAGCCCCAACTCCGTCATACTTTCCTTTCAGATCCGTCGTCTCGCGGGAGATCGAAAAGATATCCGCGTGACGGTACACAGATCGACTCTCGTCCTGGCCATGGCCGAAACCGGAGTCCCGGGCAAGGACCAGGAAATCGCCCGTGGGGAGCTGCAAGATCTCCGACTGCGAGGCAACAACTTCCTCATTGTCCTTGGTGTAATCCTTGTACTTGGGCAGCATGACGACATACTCATGCTTGTACTTGGGTTTGCCGGAGGCGATGTCATACTCGAGGACACGCGCCGGCTGGCGGTTCTTCTTCTTCGGCCCGCCCTCCTGGTTCAGTGCGGACTGGAGCATGGCGTACAGAGTTTTGCCATCCGGCGACATCGTCAGCGCCTCCAGGCCCTGGTTGTTGTTCCGCCCAGACTCGGTGTCCTCGGGGGTCACCATCTGGTCGGGGTCGTAGATGGGCGGACTCGCCGCGTTGAAGCTGAGGGAGCCGTTGCGATGAGGGAGGATGGCCTCCGGTGGCTGGATGGCATGCACCATTCTTCCGGCGTGATCGAATTTATAGATGTAGGGTCCATACTCGTCGGAGACCCAGAACCCGCCGTCGCGGTCGAGGACGAGACCCTCCGCGTCGATGGAGATGCGCTTGCCGCCGCGTCCATCCCCGCCGAAGCCATCCCCCGTGTATGTTGCGATGGGGAGAGGCGGGAAGCCCGGGTACGACGCATAGCCAGTGCTATCGGCGTCGAGGCCCGTTGTGGGCTCGCCGTCTGGGCCGGTAAGGAGGATTGTATCTAGATACTCGAGATGCAGGTTAGGGCTGGAGGGGTTCTGCGCCGAAGCATTGGGGGCCAACTGGAGGGTTAGGGCCAGCTTGTGGAGGCGCGATTGGAAGTTGAGGGTTCCATTGGTGTTCCTGGGCCATGATATGTCAGACGGAGTGTTTCTGGAAAAGTATGATTTTCTATATGACCTTACCAGCCCCTATCTGGGAGACACCAGACGATGCCGGAGTAGGATCCAGGACCAGTCCGGCGCCAGGATGTCTGGTCGATAGCGGCCGAACTACCGATGCCTCCCAGAGTGTCGCCGTACTTGTCGACAGCGTTGGATGGCAGATAGCCGTATCCTTCCAGGCCGGTGTAGGCGTATGTATGACCGCCGCAAGTGGTCTTGTTCACGATGGTAGAGACATTGGGACGCGCAATGGCAACAGCAGCTGCGCTTCCAGACAGAGCCGTAGCCAATAACGACCACTTCATTGGGACAAACGAGTGTACTTGTATAGGTTAAGAAGCGAGTGTGTGGTTGGGTGTGACAGCTGAGGGGTCAGGGGAAAGATATATAGCGGAGAGAGATGAGGATCCCATCCCACGAGGCTGTGCTGTGCCACCACGTTCATTGCGACCACGTTCATTAATCAATTCTCCGCATACACATCAAAACGACGATCAGATCAACGTGGTGGGAATCGACTCTGTCATTCGCCGTTTCAGAAACGCCCAGGATTTTAGTCGCCGCCGGATCCCAAGGCCTAATCCGACGCTACAATCGGAGGAGTATAAGACAGCAACAGAAATCACTTTTCATCCGGACTCCTACCTACCTACCAGATTACTTACTTACATACTAGTACATCTCAGTTTATTGTTACAGGATACATCACTATGCCCAAGTCGTTGGCAGTCTCGGATGGTTCTTCGCGTGGAGTCCCAGATCCTCGTATACTGTGTCGTCGCCTGCATATCGTTAGAGCACAATCCCTCGTTGCGTAGAGATATCTCACTTACCTCGCAAATGTTCCACCCGTTCTTCGTTCTCTTCTCCCAGCTTCTCGACCTCCTCACCGGGTTGGATCTCCTCCGGACGTTTATCCCCAGGCTCGGCAACAGCAGCCTTTCCAAGCTCCTGTTGCGCCTCACCGATCATAAGGAACTGGGCGTTGGGGTAGTCCATGAGCTCTGGCTCCAGTGGAATCCAGCGGTAATTGCCAAACTTCTCGCGCACACTGTCCCGGTGATTAGAAATCGCTGTAC
>MSJE01000052.1:1018567-1043141 GCA_001931935.1 Aspergillus aff. floccosus IMV 01167 | reverse complement strand
CTCTTTGCAGGTTTTAGACATATCTATTAAGAGCGCGTTAAACCGCGTCGCCGTACGAATGGGTACCCAAAACCCATTCAACCCAAAGAACCCATAAAACCCATATACGAATATCAAGGGAAATAGTGGTTGGACGGCTTTTTTTTCAGTACGAATTAAGGTGTATAGAAATAGAAGGAATATGGGGGCAGCATTAGTCTGTCTAAACACCTAATCTGTCGGGGAATTGGGGCGCGCATCTGGCATACTATGTATATTTGGAAGAGTACAACTCGAATATATATAATTGGACGGGGTAGTCTACGAAGAACATAGTGGTAAACTGTGACACAGTTTTAATACCAAAAATACACTAAATGACTAATCACAATTATGCTAAAATTATACAAACTTTGGGTAGCTTGGGTAGCCCGTGGGTACCCGCCAAGAACCCATGGGCGGGTTGGGGACCCCCGAAACCCAGGCTGGGTAGCCCATGGGCGGGCTCAGAAAACGAAAACCCAACCCAACCCGCGTTTTGGCGAGGTCTAGTTACGGACCGTGGGTGTCAGGTGACGGTCACCTGACAGCGGACCAGACACGCCAGAGCGAGGTCCAGCTGACAACTTCCCATTCGTAGTGGTTTCCCCGCTAAATCAATACGACTTACTCCTAAGCTCCGCAAGGTATCACCGTGAACAAAAAACTTTTGAAGCGTTGGACTATGTACTCAAGGATCTCTAAAACCTGCAATGAGTGCAAGTCTCGTAAGATTCGGTGTGTGAGTACGTTGTTGTCCCCAGCTTTGTTTCCTTCAAACGAGATTCTGAATTGACTATGTTCAGAAGTCCCAAATGCAGAGAGACCCCTCTGCCAGGGCTGCAGAGTAAGTTCCCACAAATATCACGTACCACACGCAGGCTCTCTTTCTCCAATGAGACTAAGTTGTCATCCAGACTCGTGGGCTTGACTGCCACTTTGACTTGAAAAAAAGACGAGCCAAGCGGGCACAGCCTTGTTTGGCCGAAAACGTCCCTGCTGCAGTGTTCGAAATGCAGTCTTCGGTTCATGACGGTGTTGCTCTAGCATCTCCAGGCCAGAATATGATGATGCGTGGAGACCAACGGCAGTCTGGGTCGTGCACGAGCACGTCGACGGCGAACCTGTTCATAGACATTCTTTTGAACGACACAAATACGTTCGGGGATCAGAGGGGCAGCTTATCAGTCAAGGTTAGGAATATTCCCCCGTCAGCTGTGAAACATTCTACTAATATGATAGCGTCATCTAGGCTCAAAATTACCACGGTAGGTCCTGCTTCGTCTTTCCTTTCCGTCATAGTGACACCAGATAGTTGGGAGCTCTGGAATATCAATGTTCTCTGAGCAGAGATTGGCATCCATCTCCAATATATTAGGCCACAGGCGATTCTTCGATGTCCTCGAAAAGTTTTCCAAGGCTATAAATACGAAAATGAACCGAAACGCGGGTCCTGGGACAAGTGGGATAAGCTTCAAGCCTCCGGCGACTCCCTTGCTAATTTCACATGAGTCTGCGAGAAGGTATATACACGGTAAGCGAGGTCGTTCTGCTTGCATTCGATTCATATAGTTGCTCACGCCTTCCTAGCCTTCATGGATCATCTTCACTCGGTTTATCCGTTTCTTGACCGCGGTAAATTCGAAGAAAAAGCATTACACGAAAACGTATCGCAAGTCCTTCTCGACAACCCCCCGTTTTCAGCCCTCTATCACGCTGTTCTCGCGCTTGGATGTCAGTATCATGGAGGTGGGTCTTTTCAGCCCGGTGTCGGCAGAGCATGGCAACTTTTCCAAGTCGCTTTGGGGTTGTTTCTAGATATAATCATCCCGAAAGAGAGCTTGCTCTCAGTACAGGTATGTCCTTCCACGTCAGGGTGATTTGTTTAGCCAACTGACCTCCTATATTATAGGCAGTAACTGCTATGGTAATCTACGATGTTTATGCTGCTTGGATGTTAGCTAATGCTGGAGTAGGCCATATTTGCCCACAATTCCTCCTGCATACAGCTAGGCAATATGCTTACTGGTCAGGCTGCGAGAATGGCACAATCCATTGGCCTCAACAGGGGCGTTTGCAGCAATGAGGATAAAGAATCTTGCTCCCGGACTTTTTGGATGATTTTCATACTGGAAAAGACGCTTTCTTTTCGATGTGACAAAGATTCCGTAAGTTTTGTCTTTCAGTTCAAATGCACGGATGTTTGACCGGGGCTCTAGATTATAGTGGATGCTGTCATAGCTACACCGGTTCCTCGACCTCCTGAGGCGCAGATTGGCGACTTTAACTGGTTCTATACCATGTGCCGTTTTAGCCGGCTGATATCTCGGATACATGTGACCCTTTTCTCCGTCAATGCGTCTTTGAAGTCCGTAAATAAAATGCAAGCAGACATTGATATCTTCAGACGTGAGTTGGAAGCATGGAAAGCATCTATACCGGAGGAATTCCGACCTGACAGTGAATTCCCGCCCTTGACTCCGTTGAATACGACTTCGGTTGTCAAATTACAAATTCACTATCACTATCACAGCATTGCCATTGCATTAGCTCGCCTGGAACTAAGCCTCAGCTGCAGTGGGCTTTCCTCTCGTCCAGCATTGGAAAGCGAGTTGACGCTCTTGAACTCTGCCTGTAAAATCATCGAACAGGCAAAATATATTGATGCCGACACGTACACGCCAATTTGGTGAGCTCAATATCCCTATTCAACTTGCTCCTTTCTAATTTTGAGATGGAGCAGGGTCCTCCTCTCGGTTCCGATATCGGCTTTATTTCTAATTTTTGATTTTATCGTACATAACCCAACTCGCCCAGAAACCATGCACAGCCTCCCTCTTTTGAGGGTTGCTGTAGGATATTTCTGTCATTTGGATTACGTTTCCGGTGGAGCGCCCAAACTCTCCTTCCTAGCCGATATCTTCCAGATGGCTCGGTCACACATTGAAGACGTAAGGTCTGGCCTTGGGGCAGAAGAAAATACTGCCAATAGCCCCGATCCGTCACAAGATCTACTCAATCAAGCAGACCATGTGCCGGACGGCCCTTCTGTGCCCGTTGTAAGAATGCGACCAACTTTTCGTTGATACCAAAATACCATACTGATCCAAAAGCCTTAGGGGAACATGGCATCAATAAGCCAAATTCTGGGGGAAAATCAACTCTCCGAAACGTTCGACGAGACTTTTTTGTCGGTGCCTGATCCACATACCGGGGCAGTTGATTTGATGGACCCATTTGCGCCAATTTTACTAGAGAATTTCATTTAGATGTGAATGTCAATTGTGATTGAACAAAGACGGCAGTTCTTCTGATACAGAAAACATATTATAGGATGGTCTGCTCGCCAGTTATACAACATAGAGAAATCTCCCCCGTGTGCAAGGCTTGACCCCTTCCACATCTATTAGGGGGTGATATGCCCATGAGGTGGACAGCATATTTTCTCAAACCCAGACACAGGGTTCTCGCTCCCTCTAGCCGATAAATGTTGAGATGTGTTGACTACTTCTGGTTCTTATGCATCCTAGCTTCCGCCCGAGATCGACTGGACGCGTCCAATCGAAATCAATCATTCCAACTTCGGCCGTGCAAAGATCATGAGGTTCTACAATCCATTGTCCTGAATCACTTAGCCACATAACCGACCCCGAATGTGAATTGGAAAATCTGTCGACGTTCTGTGGCCCCAAGCACTGGACTGGTAATTTACGGGGTAACGTTTATGACCCAAACAACGAGACGAATGCTAATTCCGATTTCCTCCAGCTCTGCACATCATTGGGGATGTCGCGCAGGATGCTGAAGAAGTATAAGCACACCTTGATGACATGCAAGGCCTGGATATTTTTAATTTTACTACGAGATAATTCAACTGCGTCGCATACGTGCTCAATATCCAACTGCGCGACGCTGATGCAATGACTAGAAGGAAAAGATCGCCACGGAGACTGAGCACCTGCATCAGGACATGGAAGCCATTGGAAAGAAGACTAAAACTTCATCGATATTTGGAAACAAAGAACCACCATCACGATTGAGTTGACAGCAATTTGGCGAGGTTCCCGAACAAAAAGCTGATTCACAGTGCCGCAGTTCGTCCCCGTATCAAATGAACATCGTAACATGAAAAACCTGGAGAACCTTTCCTAATATTGTGGATCCAGTATCCAAGTAGCTCTTAGCAATGGGAGCACCACGTAAAAGAAGACGCCAAGGGAGCTTGTCGAACAATCTGGGCGGTCAAGCGGCAAGGTGAGGACCGGGTAAGGCCAATTGCCAGCACAGCCCAGACGCTGTGGAATTTCGCAAAGGAATCACCGCGATTTCGAAGCCGCGTGCCTCGAGAGTAAATGGAAATAATATGATTATGCCACGAGAGGCCACGAGGAGGCGCAAGTTCGTCTAAGAATCTCGTGAACATTCAACTTTACACCATAGCACTACGCTGCATGTCGCCCGCAGCGAGAGATCGGAGTCAATGAAAGCACTAATCCATCTATTGCGTTACCAGAGCTTGGTGTTCTTTCCAGTCCTTGTCTGATTGTTCCGCAAGGTACTTTTCTTCTTGGATTCGAACCTGGAGAATGCGCTTCCGTGTTTTTAAGCGCATTGCAGTATGCAGGCTCTTTGTCAGTCCGTGACCAGGATAAACCACCAAGCCCAATGCAGCTGCGATGGGTTGGTAAGTATTTTCCCTGACATGGGCGATCGCAGTACACGTAGCAGATGGAAGCTTGGTCGTCACCCCAAGAGCCCCTTGGCGAGCCCCTTCATTACGCCATCTGCTCCCTCCTCCTGGCTACCTTTGTAAGGCTGATTGAAGATATCGCTGAAACTGTCTGTCATCCCATGAACAAAGTCCTTTCTTGCAACGGTAGCTCCAGATTTCCAATCTCGTGCTATTTCGTGATCTTTGACTTCATCACCGTACAGTCGGGGTACAGCTCTGAGACCTTCACTCACTGCGAAAGGCAGGTCTACGAGCATGCCCTTACCAATAGTTAACAACCTTTTCTCAGCTTTTTGCGGAGCCTTCCATTGCAACACCTGTAGTTCTAAGTTTAGAAGATTTCTTCACATTAGAGGTCGACAGAGAAAATGTGTTCCCTATGGAAGCGATGCTAGGCGATCGAGAACCAGACGGAGATGGAACGACAAGGTTTGGTGGCTCGTGTGGACGCGACGAAATTCCTGCTATGGTTTGTAAACAATATCGTCTGTCGCTTTCAACATGTCGGTACCGGTGCCCATCCACGAAGAAGCTGAGCTCGTGACCGATTCCCATCGCCGATTGTGAATAAAAATCGGATCAAACGAGATATCCGCTTCTTGTTAGTAATCTTTTAAACTTGCCAGGTAATTTGAACGTGTTCTCACGGCTGAAGATCGCTGTATTTCAAACGATGGTGTTCGATTAGAACCTGAGCAGCAATTTTCGATAAGTGTATTGGGGACTTTGAGGCACCCTGGAACGGCCACGAAAAGATGCATTGCTGCTGGAAGGAGATTTCAAAGTACTCTAATGGTTCCAGTCCACTGCTGGGTTCGTGGTGAAAATCATACGATTCGTCCATACATTCCACTACCCTGAAACATACTAAATGCCGTCCTTTTATTGGTGACCTCTCGCAGTCAAGGTGGGAACAGGAACGTATACAGTTTGGACGTAACGGGTCACCTGTCGCTGTGAACTTTGCGTAAACGCATTAGACGGTAGCGTCAGAGAAGGCTCGTCAGCGGTCCCTTGCAGGGAGGCAATGTGTCTGTATATCGCAATGCTGGTTTCTATATATAGGGGGTGGGAGGGACAAAATCGAGGCTTGACTGCGTAATAGATGACGAGCTACCACCAGAGTCAGCAACCGACTCTTGCGAGGCAGTTGTAGAAGAAAGAACCCCTCTATAATGTTGGTGCAGATGTCAGGTGAGGCAGCGTGGGCAGCTTGAGGCAGCCCCAATAAAACTCCTCCCTATATTCGTCAACTGTCTGAACAGGGTGTCTTGACTGGGTAGCTTGATATTGTCCTGCATTGCTTAGTTGATATCGACATCAATAATGCTAAGAAGTAAGGGCCTCCTCGTAACGATGAGCGCCAATTGCCTGGTCGGAGCTACTCCTGGAGGTAGTGTCATCTCTCGCGCATCCTTCCTCGGAAACGGCCCCGCTTGCGGAGGAAAGCCAAGACCCGAAACTCCGAAACTCCGCGAGCACGCTAATCAAGGGATCTACCAATATGTTATACTGAAACCATGGTTAGGCTTGGGTTCTTTTTTATGTTGGGGGCTCCTACCAAACTTTTGAGATACAACAGGATATCCTTTCCGCGTACGCCGTATATCAGCAACACCAGGGCAGTAGTAATGGCCATGGGAATGACAGGCATCAAAAAAGTAAGTGGATATGTTTGACCACTGTCATTTAGGGGTAGGCAACTGATATTTTTATGTTCTCTAGGTCATTATTATCGGCGGTGGTCCAGCTGGTGTGGCGGCAGCGTTGCGTCTGCAGGAGAGGAATAAAATCTCATGCGCAGTCTACGAGATTCGCAGCGAGCCAACAACGCTTGGGGGAGCCATAGGCATCCCCTCGAACGGGATGCGGCTCCTTGATCGCATGGGACTCAGCGATGCGATGATGAAGAAAGGAACAGAGACGTCAATACTCAACCTGCACTCCCTCAAAGGCGACGAAATTGGCCGGATGGACATGACCTCCTGGAGCAGGCAGCAAACGGGGTTCGGATACCTACGGATTCGAAGAACAGACCTGATGGACGTGTTTCTGAACGCCGCTAGGAAAGTAGGCATTCCTATCCATTTCAACAAGCGCCTCACCAGAGTCGAAGAAAATGATGACCAAGTCACCGTGTTTTTCTCGGATGGCACTAGGGACACCGGTGACTTTGTCCTTGGCTGCGACGGTATTCACTCTTCCGTACGCAAGCTATATGTGGACCCTGACTGCACACCGCAGTACTCGGGTATTTCAAATGTCTTCTCCTTGGTGCCCACCTCTCAGCTCTCACCAGTCGCCTCGTCATTGGATGCCCTCAACGCGACATTGACCTCGGATGGGATGTTTGGAATAAGCCCTGCCACCACTGCTCGCGACGTGATTTACTGGTTCTTCTCGCGTGAGATTGCTATGCCTAATACCGGAGACACTCGTGATGGATGGGAGGAGCGCGGGAAGGAGGAGGTTGCCAGGTTGAAGACAACCTTCATTGGCCTCTTGGGGGAGGCCGATTCCCCATGGGTGAACATGCTGAGAGATGTTGTGCACAAGACAGACGTGGTGAAATTCTACCCCATTTTCAAAGTCCCTCCGGGTAGGCCTTGGCATAAGGGACGATGCCTGATTATTGGCGACGCTGCCCATGCTATGCCTCCCCACGCCAGCCAAGGCGTATCCATGGCACTGGAAGACGTGTTTTTATTTTCGAAACTGCTGAGTCACCATTCGCGACACCTGGACGCCCCAGATGCTCGAAGCCTGCACGATCTTTTACAAACATATGAGAAGAAACGCAACGCCAGGACGGAGCAGATGCTGAAGACTGCGGAACGAAATGGAGATATTCGCAAAAAGAAGACTCCGCTGCGTCTGCGGGTTAACGAACTTGCACTTTCATGCGGACTGTGGGCCTATGGAGCGATTGGTTTAGAGAAGATGGGAATAGGACAGAAAGCCCTCGCCTATGACATTGAAGAGGAGCAATTTTGAGGGCTGCACACGAGGTTTGTTCGACTTCGAACTGGGCATGCCCCCCGGCATTGGAAGGACCGGTTGTCAAGTCTAGTTTAGCTAGGCTTGCAGGGAGTTCTAGGCAGTATCTGGAATTTCAATGTATACTTCGTGCAATACTAGCAGTAAGTACGAAAAAGGGAGTACAGTTCAAATGGGACGACGAGGAGGAAGAGTCATTCCAAGACCCGTATTGTTCTGTACTTGCACGAGATGATTTCGGGGCCCACAGTTGTAGAAATGACGAGCAAAGGACGAAGTAGTGGGGCAAAGTCTCGCTCCAAGCATATAATTCCTTCTTGTTCTAGTCATCATGAGTACAATGTATTACCTCACTAACAGAGGTTCATGCTAAGCGCGATGGCACTTGTCGTTGCTCTGTAGAGGCGGGAAGGACACAGTTGATATAATTCCGAGAGCGGTGCCTATCCTTCAAGGGCTTTCAGCTGGGCTCAATTATAAGCCTCCCATGAAATAGGCTCAATTTAAAGGAGTATTTGTGTTCTCTGGCCCATTTCACCTTAAAGGAGACAAAACTGTCTAGAAGGAGCAACTTTGGGGCGCAGTGTAGAATTTCATGGAAGTCTGGCCACGCCCTCATAAGTGATGTTTTCCAAGCTTTTGATTCTTTTAGGGCAATATGCAGTGACTTCAGGACTCCACTTCTGTTTCTTATCTAGGACAGTCTTTGAACTCGTCAGGCCGCCTATTCTCACGCACTTATTGATAGAGTCGCTCTGGCGCGTTTTACTTTTTGGCGGGAATCTTTCAAGCACCCATGGCATTGTGATTGAGGCACAGCGGAAGCTGGACATCGGACCTATGGGCTCGTATTTAGTATGAAACAGGTATTGTGGTATTTAAGACTTGGTCGTCGGACGGGGAATTGCGAAGATGAAAAGTAAAATCGATAAACCCTCAAAATCCGAAATTCCGTGTAAGGGAGAAGCAGGCAACGGCAACGATGATATTGAGTTTTCCGTTAAGTTCCGGACTCTTAATTACCGAAACCCCGAGACTCCGCCCGGGTGAAATAGACTACGGCTGTACCTGTGAGTTTGGTGATCACTCACCCAGAATGTAGCAAATCTCACGTCGGGGGTTCACCATCATTGTCGCACCCGAAGGACCGCACATGTGAACCCCAGCAGGGGCTCGTGCCTGATTTCTATAAATTGACTCACCTTCAGCAATATCCCTTGAAAAACAAATCCGACACCACGAAAGATTGCAACGCTACTTCTGTTTTGAAGCTGATGCCTTTAAAAATGAGCGCACAGGGAATATTTCTTGACGTTTTTGGGCTGTCTTATCGATCCGGCGCCATTAGCGGTACTATTTCTTCTGATTACCAATTTCCCTATGAGCCAGGCTACACCGTCACTTTTTCCATTGGAGGCCTTGTGCTTGGACAGTCTATTGGCAAACCACTGATGACTGTGTCTGATCTCTTACCTGAAAGTACATCAATCTCGGACCCCAGGTTGATCAACCGTGCAAGATTGCTTTACAGCTTGACTCCCGCTCAAGGTTTCGAAAAACCGATCGTTATTGATGAGAGAGTAAGTAGCATACGGCAAAATGGTAGTGTAGAGCAACGAAACTAATGGCTCCCTAGGTGTCGAATGCTATTAGGAACCATGCTTCGGAAATCGATCTGGATGCTCCTGACGTGTCCCGTCTGGACAGCGTTCTTTTGAAAATTTGCGGTGAACTAAACCTTTCTCCAAAGACTGTGTCACACACTCGCAATCATCTGCGTCGTGAGGCAGCTGGTTTCAAAGTAATGCGGGACATCCAGATTCCTGTGCGGGATGGAAACTTCATTTTCGCCGATGTTTACCTACCCCTTGGACATGGGAAAAGGTATCCCGTGTTACTGAGTTGCACAATCTACGGAAAAAGAATCATATGCTCCGGTCCTAATCTCGAAGATGATAGTGATATTGCGGCATTTGAGCGCGTGGAGGACGAATGGTACTCGACTACGGCAGGTGTTGACATTGAGCTTCCGGATAACCGTATCTGGAATGCTGACTGGATACGCCAAAAGGGGTTTGAGAATATTGCAACGTTTAACACCTACTCTTACGTGCCCCATGGGTATACCATGGTTAAGATTGATCCGAGGGGCGTGGCGCAGACGCCTGGTGTTCGAGGTGTCCCAGGCCAGATCGAGAGCGATTTTTTTGACGCTGTGGAATAGGCAGCAGAGCAGAGTTGGAGTGATGGAAGCTCTGCCTTGGTCGGTAGCTCCTACGGGGCTAATCTCCAATGGCCCGTGGCAAACATGAAGCCAAATGGGCTTAAATGCTTCGTGCCATATGCAAGTATGAATAAACCTCGCACAACATGGAGAAGGTAATATCTAATGGCCTATCACTTTAGCCGATACCGACATCTATCGGGAGACGGCTTATCCAGGTGGTATTCCGAACACGGTGTATCTAGCTGACTGGTTCGACCGAGTGAGGAGAGCCTCGCCGAAATGGAGCGAGCATTTTGACTTGCTGGGTCTCGTGACCCAACAACCATTCGACAATGACTTGTTCCGAAGTCTGTCAATGAGACTAGAGGAGATTGATCTTCCATGTTTTATGGCCGCAAGTCAGATTTTCATCATCCATGGACGTGGAGCTTATGAGGCTTTCGAAAAAATGCCTACTGAACATAAATATCTCCAGCTCGTTGATCGTGATTACTATTCATGGCCGAGCAACGAAGCCACGGGTAAGATTATTCAGTTCCTTGACCGCTATTTGAGGGGAGTCGATTATGTCAACCTGGAAAGAGTTGGAATTCAAATGCGGCTTGGTAACCGTGGATGGTATTGGCGCAAGGAAAAGGACTTTCCTCTGCCTGGCACTGAATACCTAAAGTGGTATCTTCGAGCCGACGGTTCTCTGTCGCGGGACCGGGAAATCGAGCTCACAGAGGAGTTTAAGTATACCACTAAAGCTGGGCCGATCGGTCAAAAATGCGGCGTCAGTTTTGACTCATCGCCTTTTGAAGAGGACGTTGAATTTGCTGGCCATTTTTCCGCAACCCTGACTATCTCATCATCAATGCCAGACGCAGATGTGGTGGTCGTTCTATGGGCTATTGATGAGAAAGACCAAATAATCTCATATGGTTCAAAAGGTGAACCTGAGCCCATAGCAAAGGGCTTTCTGCGGGCGAGTCATCGAAAACTTGACTCTGTCAAGTCGCGTCCGGAGCGGCCGTGGCACACACATAAACAGGAAGACTATGCACCGCTTGGGCCGGATGATGTTGTCACCGTTGAAGTGGAGATCTTTCCGGCCGCTGCAAGGGTTAACCAAGGTTGGAGGCTTCGATTGGATATCGCGCCCGCAGAAGTGCAACCGGATGTTCTCGGGTACAACCCATTGGCGATGCGACGCTATTACGGGGAGGAGCACGAGGCAGGGACCAATACAGTTCACGTGGGGCCTGATCGACTTGGTTATATAACTTGCCCAGTCGTGCCATTGAAGCAGGGTTACCCGAACGTGATGCTCTGATTAGCATTGACATGGAAGTCCCGCAACAATCATGGCGGCATTGAACACGTCGTCTGCATTCCCATCGGTTATTTTTGGCACTACTTCCAAGACTGGGAAGTTTGTGGAGTGATTTATTTGTTTATGTTTAGGTAAAAACCTCCGGCCTTGAGCCCACTACCTCTATTCGATTATGGTAATACTGTCTTCACAACCAAGTCTGAACATTTCGATATGAGTTTAAGGGTGGTTATTTGTGTCTTTGTATTTGGATTGTTGCAAGGTGGCGAGTCATGCAGGTGTACGATGACTTGAGTAGGCTCTGATTCTGACCAACGGAGATCACGGGGCAAAAATTCTGTTTCAGAGGGTAGTTAGGTGAAGGCAAGACATCGTCTTCACTACTTCTCTATATTTATTTAACTACTGGTTGCGCTTCGCGTCGCATGTGCCAGTGACGGAAGACATACTGCTTTCTCTGGTACCTCTCGTTATATTAGACATTGATGCCTAGGGATTGCTACCAGTGCTGATAATATATATATATCCAGACAATCACCGATATTGAGGATCAAAAAAAGCACAATTAGTATGGGATACACAGCGGCGCTCGGTAGTGAAATACGTTCGATATGGCCTGTAATGGCGGGACCGGTCGCTACATCCCGCTGGAGTCTTTCTTATGGGTGCACGGACAAAACGCGTGAAATGGTGATGCCTCTGAAGAGTCTGGCTATAACAGTGAAAAAATCAACGAATGTCATAATCGGCGAGTACATAGGCCTGTGGCCGTTTTCATACCATCTGTGAGTCTTGGGACAATCTCTTGTGATCTCATACATCCCGTACTGACATAAACATCCTAGAAAACTCCGCTTGATTAACCAGATCTTTGGCGAGCATCAGTCTCCCAGAAACTACAACCTATTCAAAGGAAAGGGCCGTTATTTTCTGGGAGCAAGGATTTTCCAGAACCAGTCAATCTGATGGATTTGTTCGCGACGACTTTGCCGCAAGGTTTCGGTGTTCGGTCTTTCGTGGTTAGGAATTTTTATATCATGGAAAGATTTCCGGGATTCGGGGATTTTTTCTCCAAATCCCGATTGCCACTTCCCTTCGAAATTCCATCTCTAGGTTAACATATTCGTAGCAATCGCCTTGAACAAATCTCTTCTCATATATCCTCGTACCCTCTCCCATTAGTGAGATGATCTACCCATGCCGGTCTTGAAGGTGTTTGTCGGAGGTGACGGGAAGTTGGGTCCAAGTTAACTAATTCAGCGGGACCTGTAGTATGAGCTATCTACAACATGTAAAATATCCAACACGCTTTCGTGATAAAATTAAAGATAGCTACTTGCCATGGATCATGTCTCTGACCAAAAGTGAGGACTGATTCGTTGCACAAGCCCTTGCTTCGTTTGCTGCTTCATCTCCCGGATTTCAGAACAAGTATGTTTTGCGTCGCAGTAGGGAAAATCCCACTTGGGAAATGATTATTAATTCTGCTAAACAGTAGGTAGTTACAGCACATGCAATGTATGTCTAGAGCTCTTCCTTTTCGATATCGTAGACCATTGCTTTTTGCCCGATGCCGAGTTTCTGCAGGTTCAAGGCACCATAACAGAACAATACCACAGTCAGGATCAGTTCATTCAACCAAATTTGCCAAGGACCTGTTTCCTTGCGCATTTTGCCATTATCTTTCGCTGTCCTGTAGACCTCTTCAATTCTTGGTCTTCTCTTCTGATCATACGTCTTGAAGACGTCTTTTAGCGGGAGAGAGGAGCGGCTCAGTAAACGAGTGAGGAGAAACACATCCTCGAGTGCCATAGACACGCCTTGGCTGGCATGCGGTGACATCGCATGCGCTGCATCACCTAGGAGGAGGCACCGCCCTCTATGCCATACCCCTCCCAATGGAAGAGTGAATATAGGGTGGAATCTGACAGACTTGCTCTTCTCGGCAAAGTCCCGGAGCAGATCTCCCCATTCTCCCTGTACTCCCTTCAACGCATCACGTAATATTGCTTGAGCGTCGTCGGCATCCCTCGGCATCTGTTCCTCCTTCCCCTCTGAAGTACCTCTCAGCACCGGAGAAGGGGAAGCCGTAGAAAAAAACCAGTAATTTTCATCACTTGACCTGGTAGCGGTCGTGATTGCAAACATTCCTGCACCTGTGAAGGTGACATGAAGGCCACTGAGCATGCCCACGGGTGTTGGTCGACCGGACGTTGGAACAAGTGCGTAGATGTCTGTTACTCCAGAATATTCGGGTTGAATGTCGGGCTCCACATACAGTTTGCGGACACTTGAGGAAACGCCATCACAGCCGAGGAGAAAGTCGGCTGTTCCGCGTGTTCCGTCGGAGAAGATCGCCGTTACTTGTTGGTCGGCCTCCTCTATCTCGACCAGCTTTCTGCCAAAGTGAATTTGAATGCCAGCATTTCTGGCTGCTCCATAGAGGACATCCATAAGATCAGATCGCTTGATCTTCAGCAGTCCAAATCCGGTTTTCTTTTCACTCCAGGATATCATATCCAGCTGGCCAATGACAGAGCCTTGAACTGAATGTAAAACAACATTGGCCTGCCTTGAACCTCGTAATGCGAGCTCTTCATACAGCCCCAAACGTCTCAATAGACGTAGACCGTTCGATGGAATCCCAATTGCGCCTCCAATGGTGGTTGGCTCAAGCTGTGCTTCGTAGACGACCGGCTCAATATGGGTTCTCTGCTTCAGAATCAAGGCAGCCGCGATCCCAACAGGACCACCACCAATTATGAGAACCTTGAGGATACTGTTAGCCTTGCTGCGACCTAAGACCTAATTTCAAGGAATTGGACCTTGCTTGCTTCGCTCATTTCCTTTCTTGACGCCTACCAGGCAAGAAGTCACTCAGAGAATTGGAAAAATGGTTTTAGACAGCTTTGAAGCGTTGAATCCTTCCTGCAAGTGCAATGCAAATGCAGATTCATTCAACGGGGGTAGTGTAA
The DNA here is from genome assembly GCA_001931935.1 of Aspergillus aff. floccosus IMV 01167. Classification (NCBI taxonomy): domain Eukaryota; kingdom Fungi; phylum Ascomycota; class Eurotiomycetes; order Eurotiales; family Aspergillaceae; genus Aspergillus; species Aspergillus aff. floccosus IMV 01167. The sequence goes on along the minus strand of MSJE01000052.1, from coordinate 1,028,877 downwards.
TGCTGAGCAGAACGTATAGTTGATTTGATAAAGAAGCGGGTATTTATAGTTCGGAATCAGAAGCCTTCGATAAACCTTGAATGATAACTCTCCAGGCTCACTCGAGAAAAACCGCCACCAATAGCTCCGAATTGGCGTAAACTACGCTTTGGATTTTAGCTTGCTTACGATTGTTTCGGCGTCTCGGAGTTCTGAAAGACAGGGAGCCATAGCCAAAACGCCGTTCCGTTCCCCCCTAGGACGTCCACAACGCGCGACGGTGAGAGTTCTGTCCCATTTCACTCAGGACGGATGGAAGAATATCAATTCATAGCAATCCCAAGACGACCTGAGCTGCAATTGTATGGTAGCCTGGTCTCTTGCAGGTAGATAAAATTCCATGTGCCGACTCTTGAAACTGCCTGTCCCTGTTGATATAAAGCGTAGTGGAGAATATGCTTGGCAAGTAACCGCCTTCCTCTGTCAGCACGGGTCCGTCTCGCCAGGCCAAATGGATCTGATCTGTCATAAGAGCAAATCAAATCAATTACGATTTCCAAGCCCGAAATCCCGAGTTCTGCCAGCAGTTCTCCTATTAAAGCCTAACCACAATAGTAATAATCTACGGAAGGATCTCGTTTGATACGTCGCACAGACAGAAAGACACCTATGAGCCGTCGTAACATATCCTCTTATTCTGCTTCGGATTACAGGCATTGCCAGCGTAAAATAGCCGATCATCCACGAGATAATACATCCTTAATAAATTCGGGTGAGGTTTAAGCGGGGGGCTCGTGGAAAGGGAGCTTGCGAGAGCAACGGACTGGAAATAAGTTGACTCACCTGACGACCGTCAAATTCATGATGTTCACGTTTCTTCGCCTTCGGGTTTCCGAATGTCAGATCTATTGATCCTGGCACTGCCGCGCTGCCGCGCTGAAGCCGCAGAATTTCGAGTCCATGTTTCCGACTGACGGCTAGGGCATAAAGCTGTCAGGAGCCTCCACGAACAACGAAGCTTGGCCTAAACACATCTTCTTTCATTATGCAGCATGTAAGTCATAAAAAAAATTGTGACTCAATGACCTTCGGTCCGGACTCACCGCTCCTTGACAGCCAGAACGAAGTGTATACAGTCTCGAGTCCTTAAAGATTGCTGGACAAGTTTCCGAACAGGTGCACCGATCACATGGTAGTGTGGCGAATATATCAACAGGGTGGAAAATGGCTCAAATTTGCACATATGGCGCTCTGCCTATCTTGCCCGAGGCCAGTGTGCTGCAGTATGCTATTGAATGCTTCGAAGGCATTAAAGTGTGCCGCGCTTACGATGATAAGTAGCGTCTCTTTCGTGTACACAAAAATTGTGAGTGTATGGTTGACTCGTCACTACGGATTGAAATCAGGATACTGGATGTGGCAAATGGGTTTCCAAGGCTTAGAAGAGTGCAACGATTTTCACTAGATTATAGCAGTACCAACATCATAGCTAGCCGCGTGCGTATCTGCCAGTATCACTGAATCAGTTCAACGTCTGCTGCGACAGTCAGAAATGAATGAAGGTTCCAGGTTTTCCCTGTAGTATGGTTTAATGGGATTAATACAGCGTATTCACACTGACGGGTGGTATTCTACCTCCAAGGACGTGCTGATTAAGACTCCCCACCCCTCCATATGTTTTCGAATGGTGAACCAAGTCAACCCAGAATATTTGCGTTGTAAGCCTCAATCCTAGCCTCTCAGGCTATGAGACGCTCTCAAAGCATAATACTCTTAACGAATCGGCTGCCTATGCCACGGCCAAGATAGTCTGAATCGAGTAAACAGAGAACGTGGTTGGGTATTTTGATAATCAATTTTCAGAGGCAAGGCTTCAGAATGGATGTATGTACAGTAACTCCCACTTTTGTGTACATACTACAGGCTCATTTGCTGTCCTTGAGATGTCTATTCACAGGCTCACTGCATACATTCCTTCAACCATCTTGTGAAAACTTTCTCGGTTTCTGTTGGTGGCGATTTGAGGATCCGGGCGAGCACCATTTCAGCGTGAACCTCTTTTGAAGCGAGGAGAACTTGCGTCATCGGGTTGTGAACCTATAGAGAATTACTTCAGTCTGTTCACGGCCCAAAGAGCTCAGAAGATGGTCTACCTTAATTTTTTCGGCTAACGCAAGAATGTCATCGCGGAAAATTTCAAACTCCCCAGCCACGATTTCAAGATTTTGTACCTTGACCTCCTTCCACCATTCCGATGGTGCATTCAAGGGGACCGTATAGAAATCGTCATTGTCGCGGCTATCGTTTCCCAAGAACGACTCGGCACACGAGAGTAGAAACTCCTGGACCACCAAGTCTTTTTCCGAATTTGCCACCATGGAGGTAGATTCACTCACGAAAGTCACCCAGGGGGATATGAGGAATGCACCGCCTAGTACCACTTGGCCTTCGTGTCTGGCTTTGATCGGCGGGACGGTAGGATCCGGGTGTGGATGGGATATATGCGAAATGAGACTTAGGGCTAGATTACCACCGGCAGAGTCACCAGCAATGAGAATATGTGAAAATCAATAAGTCTTGTTCGTTCAAAGAGGTGGAGTGCATATAAAATCACGTAGGTGCGCTTCGTTTGAAGCCCAACGCTGGGAACTTACTTGGGACGGAGACACCTCTTTGATCAGGAGCACATAGTTCAATGCGCTTGCGGCTTGTCGAAGCTGCAGGGGGTATGTGCCTTTTGGTGCAAGTGTGTACGCTACTACAAACACAGCAAGCTTCGAATCAAATTGTTTTGATGAAAGTTGATGCTCTTTGATCCGATCCAACAGCATTTCGAAGTGGGCCATTCGGGCTGGGCCAACGTAGGCTCCTCCTATACAATCATATGTTAGCCGGTGGTAGACGAGAAAAGGACGACTGGTTCAAAGCCCAGACTTGTCGATGGACTGATTGCATGTATATCACAAACCATGGAAGTAAATCAAAACTTTTCCCTTATCCGCCAATCTCCTGGGTGTCGAAAGCCATAAGCCAGTCGCGCCACTCTCTAAAGGGACGGCTTCTTCTAAAAAGCCGTTTGTTTTCGCACATGCCTGGTAGACTTGAACTGTAGAAGGCGCATTGGACCTGTAAATAAATAAAATATCAGTGAATTTTGCTTATCTTTTCTTAGATGAGCAATAGCCCCTGGATATTGATTGGTGTGGCGACCTACTGTAGAGTTCGGGCACGATCACGACGAAAGAGAGATCTCACCGCGGCATGGATGATGAATCTTTTACAGGTAAATCCATCGGGGCAGGCAAAGGCTCCCTTGAAACAAGCCAGAATAATGTCAAATACTTTGAGACCGCAGTGTAAGTGTAAAGCTAGTATAGTATGACATTCGATCCGGATGGTAAAACTTACATACGCTCACAACGAGATATATCTGCTGTACGGCGCTCATAATAGTCGATGTGTTTCTAGTCAGAGCTCGAGACACCATGGCCTGTACCTATTTACGCCACGATAAGAAAACACCATGAAGATTCGGAAATGCTCAGATATAAAGCAAGGTCCCCACAGGACCTTGTAAGCTTTTTCTAGCAAACTCCGAGCGGCACCGCTCGGAAACCTTAACATCGATCAATTTTAGTAGGTTTACGGTAACAAACACGGTTCTGAAATGTGATGATAGCTTGTTGAATTTCCACGGTACACTTTCCGAATCTCCGAAACCGGGAATGTCACAATGGTTTTAACTGGCTGAAAGTATGTGCTGTACAGGCACGGGGTATCACCAAGCAAGTTGAAGAAGGCCATTGGGATTATAGGGTTGCATGGATTGAAGGTTGCTAAGCACTGCAAAATCAAGCTGTCGCGCTGGCAAACTGGTTCCCGAATGCCCACGCAGGGCAGTCTATGATTAGTCTGCAAACAGATCAAGCTTTAGTATTAGGTACTGAAGGGTCATGTAAAGCCAGGAGAAGAGAGGGGAATGCACAGGGGCATAGTCCAGCCTTAAAACTCTGATCCTATAAGATCTGCAGAGACCCCCCGCCGAGATTGCATTCTCTTCATATCAATCATTCCTTGCATCTCAGGGCGTCCACGAGTTTGAAGACCATGGCATCTGTCAACGTTGTGATAGTGGGGGCTGGCTTTACTGGTCTTGTCGTTGCCCACTCTTTGCTTCAAGGGGTCCCGATACCAAAATCTTTTAGATCAACCCTTCCCAAACGTTCTACTGGAACATGGCCTCCCCACGTATCGTCGCCAAGCCAAAAGCCTTCAAACCCGGGCAATACCTACTTCCGATCAAAGACGCTTTTGCTCAATACCCGACCAGTGTGTTCGAGTTCGTTGCCGGAACTGCAAGTTTAGTCTAACTTGGCGATGCGCTCGTCGGGGCGGATTAGGGATTAAGTCCTTAGCGATGGCCTTGGCTGGCAGGTCGCAGTGCAACCAACCCTCTTCCACAGTACGGCCGCCCGAAGACTTTTGTCTAGTTCCTGCGAGGTTCGAGAAATCTATCCCGCATCCTTCGCAGATCCTAGGCCGCTGGTGGCGCTGGAGGTACATGGGGGGCGTACCACAGACCGGCCACGAAGAATTGTGCCACTGCGACTCAATGTGACAGTATAATCAGGGGATCGCCTTCGATAAGCAAACTACGAGCCAATTGGGAGAGAGGAATAATCGCGATTCTTTGCTGGGGCGAGTTTATCAGAGGGAGGAGGAGGAAGAAGAATTGATCTCATGCAAGGGTCTCGAAACGTGTCGAGTCGTGGTCCGTCGTGGCTGTCGCGGGGCGTCGCACGGTGTCACCCCAGCGCGATCTCACGGGCTGCCATATTCTTCCGTCGGAACCAAGCTCCCACTATTTCCCCGCTCCTGGTTTATTTTCGCGTTCTCCTCAGTCTATACATCATATCCGCAGGCCTGCCCGGGATCTTCATGTCGAACGTCTCCCGAATTACCGCATACTTATAATACCCGCAGCGCGCAATCAGCAGCGTCTTACAGATATCTAACAGTCTGTCCGTTAGCACCTTATCCTTAATATATACGGTAACTACCCGCCCAATTACAACATCGACCGATTTTATAGACTGATTGCCCGGCAGCTGTACGGCTTAATAGTAGCGATACTCGAACTTAACGGGCGACTCAGCTATTATAGATACGTCTATAGTAGTAGCGGGCTTCTTAGACATGCTAGTATAGACGAACTCGTCGACGCTATAAGAAGACTGCTAAATGTAGATATTGACAGCCTGGCGCAGATTCTATGTTGCCAGATTCCAGATAAATTAGTCTGTAGTCTCTGCGTTAATTACCGTGTTCTTGTAACCGCCCTTAACCGTCTGATTCGACGAGAACATCACGTACAGCGGGTCGAACGCGAGGTTATTGAACTGCGAATACGGGGCCTAGTTCGCTTATTCGTGTTTATTTTACGTGGAAATCTATTGGATCGGTCGAGAGATAACGCATCCTACTGTCTTTCAGACCTGACACATGCAGTATAGATGAGATTGGGTACTTTAATAGGATCATGGGGGAGGCTATGGTCGGTCACGCCGGGTTGGTAGTACATTGTAAGATCGATCGAATAATAGACGAGTTGAGTTTTCCAAGATCTCAAGATTGAGATCAGTCTTATATCGCGACAACGGCACTTATCGCGAATGAACTGCCGATGTAGAGATCGATCCGAGAGGAGCCCGGCTTCCGAGATCTCGACGAAGCCGAGTTCCGAAGGCATGATCTGGATACCATCTACAGTCATATCTGTGGACACTCTGCATATTGCAGTGATTGCTCAGTAGAACGCAGTTGTCAACAAAGCCGATCAAAGTGTTTGGCGATGGTGACTGCTGATATATATATGGCCATCCGTTGACCAAGTCTCACAATATAGACTAATGGACAACGTAAGCTAGCCTTGAACCAAGTGGAAGGCTTTTATCACACCAGTACAGTTCATCGATAAGTAGTATCTTGTGCTAATTGAGGTGTATATGCTCGCCATGCTGTGCTATACATCAATGCCCTGTTAGAAGAACTAACTATATACTAAATATAGGCAAAATCCATGATGTACTTTAACCACCGCGCAAGTGTGAATACATTGATAATGGCTACAGGGAATCTGTACGTGCTCTCTCAGCATAGTCTTTGAATTTCAGAATCAAATTTCCTCCGTGGTGGGAGTAAATCAGAAAGAACAGCTTTACCGACCAGCCAATAGAGACTCGGACGAAAACCTGAATGAAAATCACGAAAATCACGTGCAGACGACTTCGGGCGGAATAGCTTACTAAGACTGTTTTCAGTCGGGGGGTAACTACGTAACATGATTGTGCTAACCGTCCGATATCAGAGACTTTTAAAATATTGAAAAAGTCTCTATACTTTGATATATACCGGCCGCAGGCTATTACTCCCCTAAAGTTAATATCATTTAATTCATGAGAGTAAAATTCTTATAAGCAGTGCACAGAGCGCCCGTGATGCAGTGATATTAGTATTTCTAACTAGGTAGTGAAGTATATATGGCTTGGTTATAACCGTAAAAGGAACAGTAAGCCCCTGACATATATGTCAACATGTTAGAAGATTTACGCCGCTAGCAGCTAGGGACTGAATGCCTCTTTTATCCTTAGAATTTAGGGTTTAGTAGATAATAGATTAGTCGCCGAGGCCTAACGATCCTTTATCTCCAATCGTGAGCCTGTCTGATGCGCTATCGTGGCTATGTCTAGCGATAATGGATACCCCGAATATCACCAGTTCGACAATATCCTCGACTCGGTTATGGCCGTCCAGTGACCGACGGCAGCTTTTCTGCGGTATTAATGTCCGGAATGATACACCGCCTGTAATACAGAGAGACGCAGGGCAAGAGCAGCGGCCTGCCTTAGAAATCACCTGGGATACTGACAGTGTGACGGCGTACCTGCATAACCTAGCAGCGGCTTGCTAGGGTATGCGATGGTATATCTCGCAACGTCCGATTTTTGATATACGATCTGGCTTGTATCTGGATACGATCCCAGTGAAGTATACCGATTTCTAGAGTAGGAAGATCTATACGCGACGCCTATCTATCCACCGGGTAAAATACTATATCTTTGGGCGCGTAGTAGGGCTAAAAGACACGTCGATCTACATCCTCTTTTCTATAGTTATTTTATCCTTCTTCTAAGATCAGTCGGCTAGAGGATGCAGACTCTTAGCTATGGACGGATAAGAAGGTTCTGCCCGCATTACAACAATGTTGCTCCGATTTACATCTGCAACACTATCCTTCCAACTTTATCTATAGTAAGGCTAACTCGTGAGCTTCGTGGATGTAGACTCGCTTAACACAGACCCGGTCTAACAGCAACAGCTCACGTATTTTCTACAATCTAAGACAGTCACGGCTATGGGCGTCGATCTAATGGCTTATTGAGGAAGAAGATCTAATACAGTTTTAGTCAACTTATCTGCTGTTGGATGCAAAGAACCTGAAGCTGGCAACAAAGTCTTAAATGTGGAACGATATGCAGGTATAATTCGATAAATTATGGTCTTCCGCTATTGATCCCCAGCACGTGCAAACCTTCTACGGGATATTGGAAAGGAGGTCTGTCTTGACATTAAGAAGATGGTCGGTACGATTGAGCCTTCGACTCTGCTATGGCGAAGGTGTTGTCTGAGTAAATATTAAAGACGCTGTCAGCTATCAAGCAGCTCATAGTCGCAATTTTTCCCTCTCTCAATGGCGCGAGACACCGGGTCACTTACTGTAATAACACGGAATATATCTTCGCTTCGGAAGCAGGGCCTTTACTTCACTCAGTTCTATAATTTGGTTAAAGAGGTAATGGTCGCAGGAAAGCAATATCCGTTTAGTAATAGGGCTCCGGAAGCATTAGCTCTTGATCCAAACCTTTACCGCAGCTGAGAATTGATTGGCAAGGGCCCTCGACAGAGACTGAGTCTGCTTAAGTATACTTTTATAACAAGGCTCGCTGTAGCAGCGCTATCCAAGGATCCTTGCTGAAGTTATTTGGTGTCTGAGAAGAATACCGGATGCGAGCCGATCTGATACAGCAAATCGATAAAGAGATCAACCGGCTGGGGTATGCCAGGCAGTCGATCAATCTCCCGTTAGACGCAACCTTAACAACCCGGCCGTTCTATATTCACCGTACATCCACGGTTTTGGGCTGGATTTGTTGGAACGTGAATAAATTTTGCGCTGCCTTTGAAATGGCCTACAGTATATCGCGTCAACCAGTAGTACTCTGGGAGCATACGCGCATTATGATTTTGTTACTACGCTGTTTACGACTGGCGTACGGTGGAGGAGGGAATCTCCTGTCTCACAGTTTCGCTTGCTGGAAAGACATTGAGAAGCCTGCGCTATCTCTATTATTAGCCTAATAGCGAGAAGGGATAGAGATAAAGTATACCTATAATACCTACGCGTATGCGTAGTTCCGTGACAAGATCGAATGGGAGACTATGCTCTTTCTCGTTCGCCATCGACTATATATGCAGCTTGACTTCCCTTCTATTCTTGGCCGATATGTTAAGCACTACCAAGCCGTCTAAGGGGCGAAGCGGCAAGCTATCGAGGTAGAAGGGTATTTCGAGGCCCCCAGCATTGCAAAAGAGTCCCACGAAGTTGCTCATCTCTATACCGTCTTGTCTCTATTAATTAATGTTTGCTTAAAAGCATTTCGGCAGGATGCCTTCTTGTGTATTGAATTAATATTGCTCCTATAACGCCGCCATCCAGCGATCTCTTCCGTTGCTGCACTAAGCGAATTGCTTAGATTCTTGGAGATACGCAGTGCAGTGCCTGGGTAGAGAATCTTTAGCGGCGATTTATCGCTACTTATTAGGTCCTTTCTTATCCTTAACCCAATGCTTTCTGCTCGAAGGCAAGTGATGGGCAATATCGTTGGTGGTCTAGTGTGCACCTAGATATAACCCAGAAAATCGATCTGGCTAATGCGCCTCCCAAGGATCGTCCCAAAACTATGCCTGGTATAGCGGCAGATATGGTAGCATAACTGCCCGTTGGTGGGTGGGAGTGCTCGGCAACGATTATGATGGCTCAACTTCATTTGCCCTCCATCCTACAGATGCTGATGTTCTCCGTGCCTTCCTATAGCAACTCCCTACGGAAGGTATATCTCTGTCAGACGTAGGGGATAATAAAGTATATCTATCAGAACGGGAGACCCTAACCTACCGGGGGTGGACGAACAAGGGCATGTTCGGATTAGGGTCCCGCGCGGGAAGCCCGCTGATTGGCCCAAATTTTCTAGGGTTTAGTCTTGTTCGGATTGGAATCTGACCTTGTTCGGATTAACTTTGATTCTCTCTTATATACGCTAGAGAGCTGCTTACTATTTGTACTTTTGCCAGTTGATAGATTCGCCATTTAACTCTAACTCTGTCTACTTTCCGCGCATTCTCTGGATTGTACGTTGTATAGTAGTGGTATAAAGATGGCGGGTGCACGGCGTGGATTTTGGTGGGGTGCCGCCCGTTAGCAATTATAATATCCGCCCCTATGTTTATATATATCTCAGGGGTAATTGCTAATAACTGCCAGTATGACCAACTCCGAATTCAACATTATCTGTTTCCCCCCATTATGGAGACCGAGCTCTTCCCGGTGCTCAGCCCACTACAGATTCTTATCTGCCGATACTGTCAATATGGCGTCCGCTTCGCTGAAGTCGAGAACCATCTTAAAAAGCAGCATCAGCTGGGACACGCCGACGTTGTCTCCGTTCTCCAAGCCATTCAGCAGTGGCCCCAGATCGAGCAGGACAGTAGTAATCTGCATATCCCCACTGCTTTGGACGACCCACTCCCCATTCTTCCATGCCGTTCTAATGGCTTGCTCTGCCAACGTGGCGCCGAGCCGTGTAATCATATCACATCGACCATCGAGTCTACCCCAGAGGCCCCGGGGTAGCGGACCTCCGCTACCATTAGGGTGCGGCGATTTTGTATGGCGCTAGGGTTTGGGGTCCGCGTCCGCTGGATTTCCTCTTGCCATCTGTTACTTTAAGGCTTCCCGGCGGCCGGGCGTGCTCAGACTTGGCTCCTTTACTCGGCGGCCATTTCTTTCCCTTCTGTTTGATTTTGGCGGCGATTGCCCTTACGGTGCGCCCGTCAATGTCGTCCAAAGTCGATGGGTTCGCGGGCGGAATTTTTGATGGGGTGCGGGTTCGCAGCCACCCGCACCGTATCTATTTATATATATGTATCGTTCTCCCTTGGAGTATATCACTGATCTCCTATAGCATTCCCGCCCCTGAATCGGACGACTGTTT